>JANHAO010012455.1:0-16383 GCA_026873985.1 Saraca asoca | reverse complement strand
AATCATAAATATGATCACAATATGCAATATAAGATGAATATTCAACCTTTAATATCTAAATCCACAGATCGCTTAGTCATAGATGTAATAAAGCCCAATCAAATTGACTTTAGGGCACCTATATTCGACTAACAGAACTAGCATAATTGCTAGTAGATTGGGTGAGATAAAAGACATGGAGTATTGGTTGAAGCAGTTTACTAAATATAGATCTCTGTAAATTTAAAATTATCTCAGAGGAAAGTGACCTAACTGCTTAAGCTGTGATGGAGCTTAGAAGTGATTGGAATGATTTTATAAGTATTTCCGGGGTTAAATCATTTGGAACTGTAAAACTCTGGGAAATAGGTCAGAAAGGACAATTATGCTTGAGAAGAGTAATAAAAGGTAACCTTAGTAAGAGAAAAGAAAATTGAAGATAACTTCGATTGAAGATGGAACAAACCCAGTTAATAAGATTGATATGCTCAATTAGACCCCAAAACTACAGCGTAGTTAGCGAAAAGACTACATCCTGATGTAGTGTACTTGAAAGGAGAACAAGTTTGAGGAATTAAGGAGAATGCATATTATTGCATGTGAGCTAGTAAGAAAGACTTTAAAGGAACATTATAGGAGGAATCCTCTTGTCCTTGTGTATTAGAATGCGCAGCAGAAGCATGATGTGTGAATAGCCCCGTCATCTTCTGTGATGCTTTGTTCTACTTAGTTATACAATCAGTTTTAAGAATTCGAGGACAAATTCTTTTATGGGGGGAAGAATTTGTAATACCTGGAAAATATAGGAAAATAAAAAGGAAAGTTTAAAATAAAATTTGAAATTTTAAAAGGACTAAAATGAAAAATTGAACGGGACTAAATTGAAAAGTTTTTGAAAGGTTGGGCAATAGTGAAAGTCAGCCATAAGTTTTAGGGCCAAAATAGAAATTATAATAAATATTATATAATATATATAGGTGGCAGGGGGAGTTCAGCTGGTACCCCATTTTGGCTTCCTTCTTCCTTAGCCATTTCTTCTTTTCTCTCTCTCGATTTTTTTGGCTAGTCCTAGAGCTTTCCGAAGCTTCCCTTTTACAATAGCGAACAACCAGCCATCCAAGGCCTTCCAAATGGCTAGCTTTTGGCTGATGAAAGCACAGCAAGCCTCTGCTATCTTCTCTCCTTTTTCTTCTCCTTCGGTCGACGATATAGTAGCTTTTCTTCTTGGCCGGAAATGGCAGTTTCGATAGGACTTCCGTTCAGACCTTTCTTTTTTGGCATGTTTTCTCCTTTCCCGGTGTGGTTCTTGGCTGGGTAAGCTGGGCTGGATGTTGTTTGGCTTTTCTTCCTTGTGTTGGCTGGTTCGGCTAGCCATGGCTATTGGGCCATCGGTGGTGATCCGGTCGGTGGCGAGCTGCAGTCTGGTACTTTGAGCTGTGGTGAGTCACCTAGAATGAAAGATTTATTTTATAGCTTACCTTCATTGAGATTTCAAGTTAGATAAGTTGAAACCCTTGTTGTACAGTATTGGATGATACTGAAATTTCCTTTCTGTTCTGTGTTCTTATACCTCAGAAATGTTGATATCAAGATATCGAGGAGTTTTGAGGTGAGTGGACAAATCTTTTTCACTTCAGGATCTCATTAATAAATAAAAATTAATTTTATAATATAGAATATTATTGATCTTTTAAAATCATGCAATTTCCCTATATGTATCATAGTGATTTGGAAAATATATTTATATGTCATTGGTGTTTATGAAATGAAATGTTGTAATAGAAATTTATGTATTTTTATCTTGATTCATGTTATTGAAATTTGCTTATTTTATTGTATCACGTGATGAATGGAGAATTTGAAATTATTTTTCTATATGATGATTGGAAATGAAATTGCTTAAGCTGGATATGTATGATTTTGATAGAATTGCTTACCCATATAAAGATTTTATGCTATATGATATATATAATATTGGTTTTTCAAAAGGTCCTGAAATCACCAGGAAGGAAACTCGCGAGTGCACTTGTGTACGTATGTGTGTATGTGATGGAGAGATAAGGTGGGACAGGGATGATGATCTGGCAAACACGCTAGATGAGATATGCTTATGTGCTATGATATTGTGATGGTTCCCTCTTGGAGTGGCCTTTACGGGATTTCAGTTGAGTATGTTCTTATACGACTATAGATCTATTTTAAAAGTTTTATGGTATTTTCTTACGTTTATATCGTAATGAGTATTTATTAATATGATATCATGTTTTTTGCCTATTGCATTTTGTTAAATATCACGTTTTATTTGCTTAACTATTATGATAAATGAAATTGTCAAATTTGTTTTGAGATCATGACTATAAAACGGGTAAGCATCTCTTCACGGCAGTATGTTCATATATATATATATGCATATTTATATATTTTGAAATATGATTTTTAAATGGAATTTTTTTGGGTGATTATGGATTTGTTTACTCACTGGGTTTCTGTGAAACTCGCTCCTCTTCTTTCTATGTTTTTCAGACTCAGAAGTTTCTCTAGATTCACATCCAATGGACCCTTTTGCAGAGATTGACAGGTATAAAAATAGTGACATGATTTGGCAGTTGGATAGGATTGCATATGTATGTGTTATACATGTTGTCTGAATGCCCAGTAGGATGTGATTGTGTATTTTGGGCCACTGCGTGTCTGTTATTTGTTATACAGGTTGAGATGGGTATGTAGCCCTTTGTATTGTATTTATGGCCATGTGCCTGGGTGTCCAAGAAACAGAGGAAATTTTGCTGAATTTTAATTGAACATAATAATATTTATATTTGATTGTTAAAGTAAATTTATGTGTACTGGTATGTTATGTTATGTTGCATGGTAAGGCTTGTAGGGGGTTTCCTGATGGAAAGGATTTTCCTGATGGTGACCTTCTACGCCGGTCATGTGCCCAGGATTGGGGCGTGACATTTAATGTGCATGTTTTGTAGCCATTGCCATGGTAGCCTTGCTTTTTTGGTGGATCGTTAGATTAAAGATAGTTGATCAGTCTCTAAATCTATTAGTCAGACCAGGCTAGTTTATATAAGGTGTGGTAAACCTTCTTTCCTATTTCATAGAATGACCTGATGAGTGTATTAGCTAAGCTCCCCATGTTTTTGATGGTTTGGTTGTGTGATGAAGTGCTCCAAGGCGTGTATGGCTTGTTGAATTAGTGGTTCCCATGGAAAATTTCTCTCTGAGGATCCTGAGAAATTTTGTACAAATTTCATATCCTTCTCATGGTGGTGCTGATGAATTCGGCTTTTTCACCTTTGTTCTTTTGCCTTCTTGCAAGGTGATCTACTAGTCTAGTTGTTCAGAGTGCACTGGAGGCAATAAGGTTGAGGGAAGAACTCTTAACTTGGAAGGCGAACAAGAAAAAGCTGAGCAGTTAGCTTACTCGTTGATCTTCCAGCTTACCGTGGTTTTGTTCTCTGAAGTTAGCCTTCTTTTTAGGACATGATAACTATAAGCTTATTCTGATTTGTATTTTGAATCCTCATGTGTAGATTTGAGTTGTTGAAAAAGGTTTTTAATAAATTCTACATAATATTCTTGTTTTTCCAAGTACGCCATATTGGTTATTTAGTAGGTTGCAGATGATAACATGTAGGTTGCAAATGATAACATATAGGTTGATATGAATGAGTTCTTGCAAATCATAACTTGATAAACGTTAGATAAAATGAATGTCTGATATGTCAATCGACCTCGGTTAGCATGATTTAACAGATATTAGTCGAGTACTAAGTAGGTCATATAAGTTAATATAGATGGGCCTCAACTAGTAAATTATGACTTAAATGTGCATGTGCCACGTTGAATGGCCAGTGGATCGCATGAAAGCGTAATAGGTTGCATGAGACCTGCACCTTAATTTGCATAAATTGAATGCTTAGATAGGTTGCATGAGAGTTGCATATCCGAATATTAGGTCATATGCATTTGGTACCAGATAGTAGGTCACATGTATGTGCCTTTGCTGGCAATAAATTGAGCACCTTAGCTAGCACTAAATTGAGTGATTGGGCAGGTTGCATGAGAGTTACGCCTAAGACATGATGAGTGTTCAAATAGGTCACACCATAACAATCGTGTTGCTTAGTAGGTTGTGCCACAACAAACTTGTTGCTTTGTGGGTTGCACCATAGCAATTATATTGCTTAGTGGGTTACGCCATAACAATCTTGTTGCTCAGTGGGTTGCACCATAGTAATCTTATTGCTCAGTGGGTCACGCTACAACAATCTCTTTGCTTAGTGGGTCATGCCACAACAATCATGTTGCTCAGTGGGTCACATTATAGTAATCTTGTTGCTCAGTGGGTCACGCCACAACAATCTTGTTGCTTAATAGGTTGCGCCATAATAATCTTGTTGCTCAGTGGATGCGAGACTTGGCTCTGGCTCTTTTAATCAGGATTAGAAGGTCGAGTTGAAACCTATTGAAAATATTAGTGTAGGTGCTCTGCGTTCTGAGCTCGTGGAACTTCAACTTCATTTGTTAAGTGATAAATTCTGTTTTTCAAACCTTCATTGATGATGTGTGAGCTTTCCAAGTACGAACCTGGTATCCTACCATTGGCCTTGTGAGCTCTGGCATAATATAAGATCACTAAATTTTTAGTCTAAACTTGGACCTTTCTATATAATATTTTGCTGAAATCTCATTCAACATAAAATTATGAAAATTTAAGGAAGGACTTGGTGCTTTTTCTAACTTCTAAAATCATTATAGAATATAGTTCCTATAGCATATGCTTGCTTTTACTTGGGAACTTGTTTTGACTACTGCAAGTCACACCATATAGTTTTTTAAGCAACCTCTCTTAATCAAATCCTCAATTGCGTCTTTGAGTGCCCTGCATGTTGAAGTATTGTGCCCGACCTCATTGTGATAGGCAGAAAACTTGTCTGTGTCCCTATGCCTGTTGGGGGCCCTCAAGGTTTTAGGTTTCCCGAAGTCTTTCCTGTCTCTTTTTGTTACAAATATCCTATCTTGAGTGTTAAATAGAATGCTGTAACTATCATGGCGACCTTGATGTTGAGGTCACTCATGTCTAACATTTTTTGCAACTTGATTTTTAGAGCCATGATTCTGACTCTCCTTGCCATTCGTAGCATTGCTCCTTGTTTTTTTTTTAATTCTGATCGGAGCTGTTCACTTCGTCCTTCATATTGGACTTTCTTAGGCTAAAAGTTTCTTCTTACCTGATTTCTTTGGCAACTCATTCATAAAATTTACCAAGGTCCTTTACTAGAGATTTGTATATGCTTTTATACAGCTTTTTGTCTTTGTGGAGTCCAGTTGAAATTGCTATCATGATACTCTTATTGGAGGGATTCTCCACATTGTTGACCTCATGCTTGAACTGGGAGATGTAGTCTTTCAGTGATTCATTCTTCCATTGAAAGACCATTACGAGACAGCAAGATGGTGTGAGCTACCTTTTTAATGCTTTATATTGATTGATGAATCTTCTTTGACATTCTTTCTAACTACCAATGCTGCGAGCTGGAAGATTCTTGAACTATGTTCGAGGTATGTCTCCTAATATTGTTAGGAAGACACAACACTTGACCAAGAGTTTGGTTCTCTGGAAATCCATTTTGTACATTAAATGCATCATGGGTTACTATTCCCATTGTTTTATGAGATCATAAGAATTTTAAACCTGTGAGGGAGAGGTTCCTTTTTAATTTTTCTAGTGAACGGTGTCCTCTTCTCATAGCAATCTTGATTATTCCAAGTCTAAGGACGTTCTTCCAATTGTTGTACCTTATGAAGCAACTGCTTAACCATTTGGTTTTGTGCTCTAGACCGGTGGTTGGAAGATCGCTGGCTCCACTTACCTCCCTAGTCGTGGAAGTAGTGAATTGAGGTCTCATGCCTCTGATTGGTTTTGTTTAGGCCTTCAGCTCAATAGAAACTCTTATGTCACTAATTATCTAGATGCTTACGAGCTTGATTGTTCTCTGATTTTGCCTGTGAGTTAGAGGGGCAAATTGAATCAACGCGTTGAAAGTCTTCTTCGGGTGCAGTGACCTTAACCTGTTTTGAGTGCTTAGGGTTTGTACTTGTTTTAGCACTTTAATCACCTTAGCCAATTCTTTCACTATGTTCTCAAATGGTTACTAAAGTTGGTGTCATGTCTGCACTCTATTAATTTTAGGAATAGTAACAACAGGAGGTCGAGGGGACATGCAACGGTGATACTTGTTACAAGGATGGCAGACGTGCCTGTAATAGGAAGGGTTGGTTCCCTTTACTATTCTATGTGACTATCTGATTGGTCAATTAGAGCATTTGAACTTCTGGTGGTTTTTCTTTTAGTCATCATAGTTGAGTGGAAAATTAACCAAAATACAGTTTAGGGCCCTCCTTTTAGCGCCACAATGTTGATAGTGAAATCTGGTCAAGCGAAAAAGTTTAGTAAACCCTTAAACTGCATTCTGGTTTGAAGGTAATCGAGTGAGAGAGTGAGAGAAGGCGAGAGGAAGAATAGGGATAGGAAACATCAGGAGTTTTTAATGTGATTCGGCTAAAGTCAGTTGTTGACCCCTACGTCTATGATAGTATTATTTTTCAACCTTTTTGCTGAGTAATATTTTTATAGTGGGTTCTCTCTGAATCTAAACTTGGCTTTCTCTTCTGTAATAATCTTAACCCCTATTTATAGTTACTTGGGTGTACAATCTTAACATATTCTAAAAAAGAAAAAATAATAAATTAATTACAAGTTGATTCCTACTAGTTGATGCCTGCAAGTTGGCCATGTAAGTTAATTCCGTCTTAGATTTAAACACATTCTAGAAGATGGCTGAGGTGGCATGTTTTGACCAACGGGTTGGAGCTCATTGTCAATCGACCTAGAGCTATTGCCTTGACCTTCGTCTTGTGATATGAGTTTATGCCTGGTGATTTGGTGCCTTTGTCCAGCAACCTCAGTTTTGGATGAGCTGGGCCTCTTCCAATTGAACTTGTCTATTGGACTTTTGCCAGCCTATTTTACATAGTTCCAAAAATGCTCATAACAAAGATAAAAAAAAGGGAGATTCCACATTACTTATGGAAAAAGATGTTAAGAATGAAAGATGAGCCTTGAATGATGAAGACCAAGAGGGGAGATAACTCAATATTGCTTTTTGAAAAGGAGGAAGAAGACCAAAAAACCATACCATTTATGCAAGATGTTAAAGATTGAAAAAGTCACTTGAGATTGAAGGATCCAAAATAAGATAACCCATGATTTTCTTTAAACATGAAGAGGTTATGACTGTGGTCAAGGACGAAGAAATAAGCTACGATTTACATTACCTTCTTGGAAAATATGACAAAGAGGCTAAAACAAATCTAAAGATCATAATACTTGTGGAAGAAAATACTCAATTGGATTTTTCTACTCCAACTCAAAGTATTATCAATCTTTGAAAAAAGCCTGGAGAATAAGCAATTGAAATAAGTATTATCAATGGAGATAAGTTACGGATTCATAAAGAAGCAAAAAACTTGGAAATATCCCAAGAGTAGTCATGACACCATTTGAGTCAAATGTGCATTCAAAATGAAAAAAAAAATGTTAAAAGAGACAGGATGCTCAAAATAAAAGTTGTTGTGAAATGTCACAAGTAAAGCCAAGAAGCTAATAGGGAGAAGATCTTTGTACTCCTTGTTAGAGAGTAGAATACAATTTTTTTTTAAAAAAGTCCCTCAAATTTGAAGAGGTGACGTTTTAGATTCAAAATTTTTAAAATTAAGGGAAGTATTAAATAATAATTTTATATTTTTCATATATTAAAGTTTATTTGCTTTATATGATTATATTATTTAGGTTCATTGTATATAAATATATACTTTAAATATGAAAATATTAGTATCCATATTTAAATGATTTATATATGATAAGATTTATAAATTTAAGGTAATCTATAATTTTTAAAAGATTATTTAAGTGATTATATATATATATATATGTTATTGTATTTGAAATACACATATACCCAACAATCAGTAAATATTCCACTTCCTCCGAGGGGGACAGTGTCAATTTTTCTCCGTGTAAACAGGCAGGTCTTGTCTCTCCATGTGAGTGGGTGACAACTACCATAAATATTTGAAGTGCATTGAACCACAACCAAAAGAAAAGTCAAAGTGCATATACAAAAAAACGTAAGGAGTGAGAGTTTGAAACAGATGAATGAAGTTTGAATATGGGTCTCGGATTTTTATGGTTAAATGGCATTAATTTGTTGATTAGGACATGAGATGTACATTCCTTCTCTTCGGGTGCAGCAGTCAATAAATGGATCTGATAACAAGTAAATGAATTTCAAAACAATGGAGACTATACATATGAAACAGCTTCAATTTCCAGAAATCAAAGTTTGCCCTATTAAATTATCAATAACTCCATTAACATTTTGATTTAGGAATGTGAAAATGATCATCAGCACTAAAGCTTCTCTCTTTTTCCAGTATGCATTATATATTACTGCATTTTTGGCCCACACAATAAGGCAGTAACTTATAAGAGAACATATCTGCCACTCGTTATACCTACATATATTTTGAAAGCCTAAGGATATCTAAAATAGAAAATGAAAATAAATAAATAAAGGAGAAGTTCATCCCCTCAGCAACTAGGAATTTTATTCTTTCTTAAAGCATTGCTGCTATGGATATAGACATGCTCACATGCCATTTGGATTTTGTGCTTCGCTTGTTTTTTCTATCGACCCACATGTTTGTTTGCCAAGTGTCCTTTCAATTCTATAGTGAGAGATATTTGACCAGTTGGGTTTTGATGTCTTGCATAAACTGGTCCAGATATTAACAGGAAAGATTTAAGAACTCAATCTTTGTTAGGCCAAATGTCTAGTCCTATTTATATCTTCCTTAAAAAGGGCAAAGATGATGTAAATAGCCATTCTTCTCTAGAAGAATTTATCAACTCTTGCAAGATATCTGAGTTTTGGTAACCACCATGGCCTAAAGTGATGAATGATAGATCAGTTTTTGGACACCAGAATTATTTCTGGGGTTGATTCAAATATATTTGCTACTTGGCTCCTTACAACCATAAACTTAGGAAAGCTAGCTGATGACTAGAAAAGAAAAATCGAAAGTTCGAATCCAACCAAAGCAGTTTGAGAAGACAAGGCGGTGCCAATTGTTTAATAATATAGAGAATTATCGGTACCCAAAAGTTTCAAATGCTAACACATGTTTAGCTGACCAACACATCCATTTGCACTTGAAGGGGCCCTCCTGTTTTAAGTATTTTAGCAAACACTGACTTGGGTCGTCCCCACGCGCCTGACCTGAACTGACAATGCAGGACTGCCATTGCCTCTGGTACATAAAACTTCTTATATTTACTGATTTCTCCATATATTTTTCTTCCAGCCAAGCATCTCTCCAGTCTCCTCTTCATATCACTACCTTTTCAATCTTGAAATTTAATGTAACTAATGTTCTCTTTCTCAGAGTTGTGAGCAATATTTCACACATTATGGCAACAAGCAATGTAAGACATCAGCAGCACTAAGGATCATCAGTGAAGGTAATTTTATGGGAAATTCAACATCACATCGTAAAAGATCATAGAGCAATGTTAGAGATCAGCAATCACTAATCATCAGTAGTACATATAATTTTATGGAAAGTTCACGTTTTACAAGATTTAGTGTAAAATCTTTTGCTTGTTTTAAAATTTAGATAGGATAAATACTTATCTGAAAAAAAGGCAATCTTGAGATATGTTAATTACATTCACAGGGATTGCACTGGCTTGGCCTTGTTCACTGTTTTCAAAGGAGTCCCTTACATATGACACAAACAATTGAAGTTTAGCTGCCAAAAGATCACAGGATGTGTCTCCCAAACTAACAAGCAAGTTAATTAATATTGCAGAGATCTATCTGACGTCTCTTGGTGTACAAGCCATGACCAGTCAGCATCTTAGCCCCCATCTGACTCGTATGTATAAAGCTACATGTAAAAGGCTTGACACTTGGCTTGCTGTCTTCTTCACATATGCTGCATAAAAAGTTACCCTCTTTGTCGTACACAATTTTTCTCGTAATTATATATATATATATATATATATATATAACATAGTATGAGTTCAAATGATTGTAAATAAGTTACAAATAATAATAAATCCAAGTAGCAATACTTAAAATACATTTTTACATTTTCAAAGCTTAAATTGTAAAGAAAGAAAGACCCGTATTAGCATTAGCACTTGAGGTACGTACACTTGGTGTCCAGATTTAATATGCTGTACTTTGACATGTACGCAGATTTCTACCGAAGCCTTCTCTCTTCCTTTTGAATTATAGGATCAGATGCCTGTAAGACGTCATATAATCTTGATTTGATAACCATCTTGCTTATCCATATTTGGCAACTGGTCACTCTTTCTGGAAAAGGCTATGCGCTTCACTTTATCTGTTTAAAATATTGTTGATTTGTAGCTACAGTTACTAATTTTCCAATTTCTGGTCTTGGTGACCATAGAGACATTAGCTTCACAGTCTCTAAAAATTATAAAGTTCTATCAATATGATTAATTAAATGCATATATCTATG
Source organism: Saraca asoca (assembly GCA_026873985.1). Lineage (NCBI taxonomy): Eukaryota > Viridiplantae > Streptophyta > Magnoliopsida > Fabales > Fabaceae > Saraca > Saraca asoca. Next base: position 5,778 of record JANHAO010012455.1, on the reverse strand, counting down.
TCTATAGCTTAAGTTAAAAAAAAATAATTTTTGTTAGAATTTTTAATCATTTTGTTTCAAGTCAAATTTTACAGGTTGAAAAGCTCTGACTCCAAGATGGGTCATTTACAGTAAATAAGTGAGATTCTAATTTTTTGAGATCTTCGAATGAAATAATACAATTAAAAATAATAAAATATATAAAGATTTTACTCTAAATAATTGTGAATTACATTAAAAAGTAGACAAACTGGCGCATAGAATTACAAGTATGGGAGTGAGATGATTCTTAAAAACTAAAAAGACCAGCAAAATGTTGAATTGTGTAGTAGAATGTCACAAAGAATACATAGCATATTTTGATAAGTTGAGTGGTTGTGAAAAAAGATGATCTCTTCATTAGTGTGTTGATGGATTATTTATAAGGATCATTGACAATTTTCCTTGAATAATTGTTCAAGAAAATTGACCCCTAGAAAAATAAACATGTACTTTAAAAAATAGAAAATAAAAGATAAAAATTTAAAAATAAAAGTAACAATATAACCATAAGGTGACTATTCATCATGTGTTTGACATGTGCATTTGCTTCCATTGTATTTGTTAATAATTTGATTTATTTTAATTTAGTCAATTTGCTTCGATTTCAATATATAGTTAGCCTGTACCAAAATGGATAACTAATAAAGATCCTTTAGTTTGGTCGGTTGTTGAAATTTTACCATATCAAAAATTTTAGTTGAACATAAACACAGAGCCAAACTATGCTTCCACAATTTTGGTCTAAGTAATCGACCAACTTAGGAAATCCATAGCCATATTGAAAAGGATCTTGGTAGGACCACCTAACTAAAACCATGACCTTTGAGTTGCTTCGTGACATGTGAAGTCATTAGCTGATAGCCTTACATGTTTTTCAATAAACAATGATGATAGCTATACCTGCAGATAATCAAAGTTATTCCTTTTATGCCTTTTCAAGGTGTCAAAAGGCAATCGCCATTTTCCATACCTTTTTAATAGTATTTTGAATCCTCAAATTTCACTTTGCTTCCTCTTTTTTGAACTGTTTAGATTTCTCTCAACCTTTTCTATTATGTGTGTCTGCTCTTCCTCCCTCAATCTTCAAACTCAAAGTCCACAGAACTCATAGTTGTTGCTTCTAGTTCTTCTTCCTAAGCATTTGGAGCTACTAAAGTTATGGATCCACATTCAAAAACACTTTCAATTCTCTAGTTTAAGGTATTCATCCCTTTAATTGAATTTGACATTAACAAAAATGAACTGCCAATTTTTTATTTGGATCTATTTTTTAATGGAAAACTAGACATAGATTTTTTGTTTTTGCATAAACCTCTACTATTATCTAAGTCTATTCATGTCACTCATTGGTATCCAAAATTGTTAGGATTTTTATGAATTTTCTAAGCCCTTCAGTAACTTATTTGAATTGGTTAGATTGAGTTCAGTTAGAAAAAGAACATTTCTAAAAAGAAATAGGCATTTTTTATATAATCTAATTGTCTCAATTTTCTTTGAAATACATTCCTTCATTAATTGGGGTTACCTTATGTTTTTAGTTTCCTTATACTAGTAGCTTTCATGTTCCTTATGGCATGATTGACCTTTTGTCTTTTGACATCATCGCAATTATTAGCTTGAGGCCAAATGGTGAAACCATCTCACCTTTACTTTCTCCATTGACCAAAAATTTTTGACAACTTATTCCTATTTCAACCAAGAACTCCACTTAATCGAAGTTCCAAGGATCACCTAATTCTCCAATTTCTGATAGTGAACATATTGCTTTTCTTTTCTACTGACTTTACAAACATCTTTTTTATGTTTCATCCATGAAGATAGCCTCCTCTTTTTTGCCCTTAGTTATTTTGCTTCATGAAAGTTGACATATGGCTTTGGGCTTTTTTGTGTTGAATTACCGTTTTAAAAACATTAATTTGGCTGTCGATCATCATAGGGATTATGATTCTATTTCTAATTTATGAGAACCCTTTTGGATTTTTCAAATGTGGTTAACTTAGGCCTTACAAGAAAATTACAACTTTTTAAAAAAATTTTGACCAAAAATTTAAAACTTTGCCATATAGTCCTAAACTTTTGCATGCTTTGTTAAATGAGAGACTTGAGTCAAAATCCCTAAAAGAACTATTTGACCATTTCTTTTCCATTTTTTACTCTTGTAATGCATACCATTCTTCACACTGACTTTTGATGTTTTCTCCTTAGTTTATGGTTCAGTTTGGTTTATTTCTAATCCACACTCGTCTAATCCTCAAAGTGTTGAAATTTGGTCAAACTTCTTGTCCTTAGTATCTCCTTTTCGATTTTCCCTATGAGTTATCCTTAGGAGTCAAACTCCTTTTGCTATATACCTTGGCTCTTCAACATGATCTCATACAAGGATATCCAACTATGCTTGTAGATAAATAGTTTCAATGGTAGGCTCTGAGACCTTCCAAATGTTCTCAAGTCAATGACTCCGATATTGTCATGTGGGCATAATTTGAGCTGCACAATTTTTCTTCATGTCTTGGATACACAGTGATGTTTTTAGAGTGGTAGTTATCTAAAATCCAGTTATATTTCAACCCACCCATTTTTGACAAGCATTCTCATTGTATAACCATGTAGATTCTAGAGAATGCGACAAAGACAATAGGCATTCACATTGTTGAAATATTGGCCTTTGCAAAAATAGTATAAAGTCAAGTATGATCATAAACATTTAAAGTATATGGTTACCAAGGCTAACGAAACCCATAACAAGAAAAAAGACACCTATTATGAACGTCATAATCGATCTTAGTGAAAATCCTTTAATAAAGATGAATATTCCTCCTTTTAAACCTAAACTAATTTATTTAATCGTTCCTTTTAGCTTGCCAAAACCAGTTATCCCAAATCCTAACTCTGACGTTACTATTGCTCATCAATTTTTGTATCTTTTTGATGCCAATTAATTACCAGTGGCCAATGTGGTGAATTCTTTAGGTAATTTGCTTAATTTTTATGCTTTATCTTAACTTACATGTGCTAATTTTTGTTTCAGCTATTTTTTAAATGTTGCAGTGCCTATTGAGATTCTTGGCATAGCTCATGGAAATGATACAATGGGAGCTACAGTTAAGAAAGTGCAACAAAAACATGACAAGGCAAACACTATGTTTCCAAATGATGGGTCACCAGCATCAAAAAGCAAAAGAAAGCATTAGAGGAAAACTCAATCCATATTAGCCAACACCCAAGTGGTTGAGAAAGAAGTAACGAGCAAATAAAATGATGAAAAGTATCCAAAAAAAGAAGAGGATCATCAAGTTGAAATAGTAATATGGTTTTTGAACGTACTGGTGTCTAAAATTCCTTCTTAACTAACCCCACAACCAATCCTTTCAATTACCTTGGATACAGCTCAGTCGAAGGTATTCATGATCAATTTCATTCTTTGCTATTTTAGATACTAACATTGTTCATATACGATCAAAACTCGATCAACATGGTATCTTATTCAAAGCCAACAATTGCAAAACCTTTTACCATTCTAACAATCTTATCTCAGAACCTTGCACGTATTCAAGTTGAATTATTTATTTGGAATATTCTCTGTTCTACGCATTTATTTTTATGTTGGCACTTATTCTTCTTGGCACTTCTTTTTAGGGTTAGCAACCATCCATTCTTGATGTTGTGCCCTTTATACAAGCAACTAAAAACATTAGTCAATAGATTTCAAGCCCCTATAATTTTGTCACATATCCTAAAATAACACCTTCCAGTCATCATGCTATCCTATTGGAGCATATACCATCGGAGCAGATACCATAGTCTTTGTCTATTCTTAAATCTCCCTTTCAAGAAACCAAAATGCCCGATGTTGACACAACTCAATGGTTTAATGAGGTAGGTGAAGCGATAGTAGCTTTGGAATCATTGTTATCAGAGAAAGATAAGACTTTTTCAACGTTTGTTTCTGTCGAGACTAAGTTAGATGAACTTTCCTCAACTCTTGAAGCAAAAAATGATAGACAAGACAAAATAAAGTAAGTCATCTAAACACTCAATGCTATCCTATAAAATGACTTAGAGGTTGTTATCTTAGATGACCATCAACATAGTGTTATCTAATTTTCCCTGCAAATTTTGCAATGAGCTTTTGAAGCCGACGTCATCATCGACTTAAAGTCTTTTGTTCTTAATTTTTAAGAACAATTGTTATCCTTCTCAGACAAGGTCAAAGAATGCACTATTGCCAAAAGTAATTTCCAAGAGTCATTATCAAAGAAAGAAGAAATAGTTAAATTCTCCAAACAAGTTGTTGGGACTAGAAAGAATCTAATTGAAAAATATAATGCAGTCATAGAGTAGATAAAAGCAATTCAAAGGAGATTATTGCGATTAAGTTGAAAATTATATAATTGCAAGAAGAGCTTTGTCGATTGAAAGCAAACCATTCGAATCTAAAAGTTGTAGTCAAATCAACCATTGAAGATAAAGCTCAATTTGCCAAGAAAGTTAGAGATATCTTGATCGATCTTAAGACGTCTACAATGCAAGTGCATGAAGTTGGTGTTGCTTGCAAGATAGTGCAATCATAGAAGACCTTGGTGACTCAAAAATGGATAAAGCTCAAATATATTTTTTATATATTCGAATTTTAAGAAAATTTCTGACTATGCTTAATTAATGCTCTTACTTTTATTTTGGGTTCTTAATGTGCACTCCATGAATGCTTGGTCTATATGTTTTATGATATTTATCATTTATGATTTCAGTGATATTTTCATTTACATGATTTATTTTCTAGCTATTTCCATTGATTGTATGTATGACTTTAGATGGCCCTTCCTAATGTAAAGTCTATTTACTGTATTTTGATATTTTTTGTGTTGGTAGTATGTCTTTCCAAACTAATTGGCCAATGTCAAAATTTTTCACTTTCAAACACTTATTGTAAGACTTAACTAGTATCCATATATTCTAATTAGTGAGGCACCAAATCGTTGTAATCAGTCTTAAATAGTTCATTTTGCCTTTGAACCCATAAAAATTGAATTGTCACATTGACTAGGATAACAGCTCATGGCTAAACACTAGCTTATATGGTGTAACCCTTGTTGACTCGTTAGGAGTATATCTTATAACCTATATGATATTATCAAACATCTTATGCCAATTTTTCGAATACTAACCACATGTTTTTTAATCACATTTATGATAACCTTGTTGGTAGCTTCTACCTAATCATTTGCCTATGCCCAATATGGTGTTGAAATCAACATTTTAATTCCCCTTGATTTGACATAGTCTTTAATTTGTCAACCCTTGAACACCGTTTCACGATCTATAGTAATAATTTCTAGTAAACCAAATCATTAAACAATATGACATTCCAAAAAATTAGTTACATCAATTGTTTTACTTGTTTGAACACAATAGCTTCAACCTACTTATTAAAACAATCTATGCCCATTAAAATAAAGTGATGTCCTTGAGAGGATGGTAGGTATGTTTTTCTAATTAAATCTATTATCCAACCTTTTAATGGTCATGATTTCTTTTATATGATTAAGCTTAACTATTGGTATTTGATAAATGAGAAAAGGGCATATAAACAAGGTAGTTTTGGTCCATTTTGTTGATAGTATTTTGTGTTTTCTTAGTGTCTTTACTTTGATTTTATGTTTTATCCTAGATATTGCTCTTGGTTTATATTTTTCATGCAGGATGACAAAAAGGCCTAAAAAGGAGAAAGAAACTCGAAGAATGAAGTTGCATTTAGAT
>JANHAO010012454.1:0-16369 GCA_026873985.1 Saraca asoca | reverse complement strand
TGTGAACCAAACATCTAGTAAGGGAAAGGGAATACTTGATTCCATTACTTTGCCTCCAAAAGCCCAAACCAAACGGGCCCTTAATTAGATTTAGATGATTAGTCAGCACTACAACGAGGGACCACAAGTATTTGGTAACTGTATTTTCTATTCTTATAATTATTTTTAAAATAAAAAAATTTGTTTGATAAAATAATTTTTAAAAACATCTTAGAACTATTTTTAAAAATAAATTTTAAAAATCAAAAATTAAAAACACTTTCAAACACACATATTTCTCAGCAAGAGGAGGGCCCAAAAGATAAAAGCAAGTGAAAATCAAATATGCCAAGCTGGTCGCAGTCAACCTTCCTCCGTCTGTTTGCAGCAAAGTGAAGGATGGAGAAAATGGTGGCTCTGGGATTAATACACCGAGCAGTATGCTCCAGCTCTTGTCGTTTCACAGCTTCCAACAACCACCATATTCGTGGTGGCTTTCTCCGCCACCACCGGCATTTCGCTGTTCGAAGCCTTTTTAACCTATCTTCCTCTCATGTTGCTGACTCTTCCATTCGCCGTCCTTCAAGTACTTTTTCTGTCTTCCCCCTTTTTTAATTTCACTCTCAATTGCTTTCTGATTATTTCATATATCCAAGTACTCCTTCTCAATTGGATTAATTTTGATGATTTAGAGTCTATTTATTGGGGGACATTTTTTTACTAAGATGAAATGCTGGGCGGAAAATCAGATTTTGGCATGCACAAATACCTGAAAGAACTTCTGACCTTCCCCAGAAGCCAATTGAATTTCCTGTGAATCAAATTAATTTGGATTATTGAGTAATGCCCATTCAATATACAGCTGCTATGCTGTGAATCGATTAGTTTTTTTTTTTTTTTTTCCTTTTTTTTAACGCACTTTATGCTCGCTACAGCGCATATTTACGTTGTTATATAGCCCCAGAAGTGAAAATGCCCCTTTTCACTGTTGCTGTTGATTAGCGCCTATAAATTTTCTGTTATGGTTAGAAGATTAAGGCTGCTGCTGGTCATGATAAATATTTTAACAGAACACTGTCATTGTCTTTTTTGAATGGTAATGAGTATGGCCTACAATCCTACCTACACTCCAAGAATAAAGTCGGGAAGTGGGTTCAGAACTTCAAAACTAGCATCTACATGCCTCTCACTGACGGAGTTAAAAGAGAATATTTTCTCCAGGGGTTCGTTCTGAACTCTTCTTGATATGCTTGGCAATTTGTAGGCTTATGACTGTGTTGAATGTCTAGAGATTACCTAGAGCAGCATAATTATGCTTAGATTATTATAATTCTGAATTGGCTTTTTTCTGTGATTGTCCAACAGAATGCAGGTCTCCTCTTTCAAAAGGCTTAGGAAGCATCCGGTTTTATAGTGAAGACACAACCTGAATGCCTGTCATAAAAGATCCTGAGCTTCAAAATGTTTTTAAGGATCTGATGGCAGCAAGTTGGGATGAGCTCCCAAATGCTCTCATTTCTGATGTGGAGGCGGCACTAGATAAAAACACTGATGATGAATCTGGCAAGGAGGTTGTAGCAAATGTTTACTGAGCAGCTGAAGCAGTTGAGGAGTTCTGTGGAATTCTTCTCACCTTAAAAATGGAAATTGATGACAGCATTGGATTGAGCGGTGAGGTATTCAATTAAAGTGTTTCCAAATAATTACAGATTATTGCATTTTCTTTTCTTCATATAGTTCACAAGTCTGATAATTAAAATTTTTCTCTAGAATGTGAAGCCAATTCCTGATTATATAAACAATGCACTTCGTACTGTCTTTGATCGTTACACCGCTTAATTGAATTCCTTTGGGCCTGAAGAGACCTACCTAAGGAAGACGGTAGAGACTGAGTTGGGATCAAAGATGATACACTTGAAAATGAGATGCAGTGGTCTTGATTCTGAGTGGGGAAAGGTATTGTATATTTTCACTCACTTTTGCCTCACAGTTTCCACCTATAGTTGTAATACAATCATGCATGTACTTACAACATCAATTAATTTTTTTTCTTGAAACATATTTAGTTAAATATCATTGTCTGGCACATTAGCTGGAATATGTTGTAATTGGTTCATCCCCATTGACTGGTTCCTCTTTGTTTTATCTATTAACACACATTTAGTTCGTAGTTTTGTCCTGTATATAAATGATTGTAGTCTAGCATCCAATGTATGTCTAATTTTTGGATTATTTTGCAGGTTACGGTTCTTGGAACTTCTGGACTTTCAGGGTCATATGTGGAGCAAAGAGCATAGTAATCTATTCAGAAACTGTGTGTAAACATTCGTGATTTAAATAATGCTTTTGGATACCTGTAGGCAGTGTGATGTGTTTTCTCCTGGAATTTTTATTGCCAACCATTTGATCGCATTGAAATAATAGCCTATCTTTCTTAATTTGAATGAATGAGACACCAAAGTGAAATGTTCCTCACATTGACTCTGCGATAATTCTTTTTGATTCTCTCATTATTATTACAGTTTGATTTGTTATATATTTGCATAAGCTAAAAACGCTGGAGTTTTAAGGACTTGTATATATCTTCTTGACAGCTTGAAGGTAACAAGTCCTGAAGTTACTTCTTGATTGCTTTAGTAGCTGAGAGTTTCTTGTGTAAATACAATCCTTAACACGTCATTTTTAGGTGAATAGTAAAAAAAAGAGAGACACAACACACATATACTAGTGTTGTGGCCCTGGAAATCCTTCTGCTATTTGTGGGACCTCTTATATAATGAACTGCGTTTATCTTTCTCGATTGCCTATGATGGGCAATGTCCCAGAAATTTACTTGGCTGCTACTCCTTGTTTATATCTGTGTGCATCATCTGTAAGCTCAGATCGTTATGGACTAGGCATATAAGTACCTGTAGTGTTTGTACCGAGACAAATGAACGAAAAATTATATGCCAGTTTTCTTCCCTTTTCTCCTTCATTTCTTTTCCCATTGCCTGGTGATGATTAGATACATCATGGTCGCTGTATATCATCATGATTAAGCAAAACTCGTGTCCTGTTTAGTTGCGACACCAAAAGAAGCTTTTCCTATTGTTAGTCTGTGGTGTTCTTGTCTATTTATCTTTCAACATATTGAAGCTGCAATGGTTTGATTCAAACAATGGATTTACTCCCAAACCTCAAGCCCTCAAATTCTCTTCTAAACTGAGATGTGTAAATATTCTCAGTTCAGTCAATTGGGATTCAGAGTTTCAATCGACTTCAGTTAATAATTTTAGAAGCTACACGAAAACTGTTAATAAGTAGCAAAGTTTTAACCTATTTAAGGTATCCACATGCATTTTGTAAATTTATTTTCAAAATGTATAAACTTGTGAAACATTTTTGTAACTCTTTCTTATTACATATAATGCCATTGTGATCCATAAAATTCATTTAATATACGATCATGTTTATACTGTTTCTCCCAAAGTTAAAATTACATGTTCACTTAACATATATATCAAAAAAAAAAATTACACAATGGTAAAGTCAAACTTTGAAAGTAACTTTTTCCATAATACATATTCTTAATCCCTCAATCTTCAAATAATTCATGCATCTTTAATGGCCTGTTGCTTTTTACGCCACAACCAGGACTCCGAAGGTGACTTAGGTAATGGTGGAAGCAACACAGCTTTCCTGCAGAGACCAAATGGCCATCCCTCGCAATGACAAAACTCCTCAATTATCGAACGCCTCCGATAATAATCCGAAAATTCAAGCTCCTTCAAGCTAGTACTTCTCGAAAAGTTTGTCTTCACAGAGAAAAAAGCCTCTCCACTCATAGCACTCGAACAGTGCGAGAAACAACTACCAACAGACAAAAATTCCTCTCTCTCTGCATCTTCTTCATCGCTTCCCTTACTTTCTTGTGGTTCCATCTCAGTGATATACAATTCTTTTGTTGCCGGAGAGTAAACCCAGGAAAAGCTGTCTCGAAATATTCCAGGCTTGCGCTTCTGTTTTTCCATGGCTCTGCTTCTGACTTCTGAAACAACCACCTGAAGAAGAAGCATAGAAAATTACCAGAACAACCCAAAAAATTTTAAGATGGAAATTTTCTCGACTTTCAAACAAATTATAAAAGGGAAGAAAGTTTCGAAAGAAATAGATGATGAAGGTGAAGTAGTGAGGTAAATTTACTTCCTGTTCTTCATCAAAATCACTTATGGGGAAATCTTCGTCAAGGCTTGCAGTCGAAAGGCGGCCAGCAAAAGGGCGGCAATGGGAAAACACTTCCTTGAGAGCTGCAGCCAGACATTTGCATCTCTTAGGGTGGTTTGGTTGCTCTTCGTGAAAGAAGACACCCATTATGGAATTTAATGATCACTTTGTAAATTGGGATCTTATATAAAGAATTAACAGTGCAAATTCATATTTTTGGTTCTTTGTTTAAATTGACTAGCTTTTCTGATAGTGGCCTTGGAGCGTACTGAAAACACTTACTTAGGTAAAGACTAGAGATATAAAAAGAAAACAGTGTCTAGGACATTTTAACGAACGGCAATAAAATTCAATCAAGGATTTAAATGCTTGTTTGACTGCCATAAACTTTTGTATGACCCCTTGTAAGCTCGTAACTCTTAAGCTTTTCTGATAGCAGTCAGTTAGTCTTAGACCAATTTATAGGCATCTAAATTATTCCACCTCGCAGTAGATTAAAGATAGTCATCCATACTTAAGAAATTTCTCGTGACTTCCAGATAGATAAAAAAAATAGTTTCTACAGTATGTCAAAATCGAATTATTTGCTTAATCATGTGGTAATTGAAGTTTATTCAGAGTAACAATTTAAACTAATGAAATGACCCATCTACGCTTGTAACTGGTCCCATCGATTTCAAGATTTATTTGATTATATGTTTAAGTAGTGGAGCGTATTCAGAGTTACACTTAAAGCTAAAGTCACCGTTAACAAGACGTCCCACCGAACAAAAATCGCTATTTGATAAATTTGCTTACATTGGTTATCCTTCATTTAAGTTAAATCTGCAGAACATTAGAGAAAGGGACAAGACCCACGAGAAATTCGGGCAAAAATCCTTATGACATCCTCTTTGATAACGACTCAAAAGAGGTTATCTTCCAAAAAGATTTTGGGAGAAGATGGCAACTTTACCCCAACAATCGACAATCTGATTTGTGGCTCGTACGCATATTAAAGTTCATAACTTTAAGGACCAAAATTCCCACGTGTTTGTTACCTATTTGTTTTCTATTCTTTTACGTTTCTCTTTTACAAACTAAACTGATAGATCTCAAAGCTAAGCTAAGGAAGAAGTTAATACAGAACGTTGCCATGGAGGGTTACAACGGGGTTGGCAAAAACCAGGCTGGTCCGGGTTCAGACTAGATATACATTAAGACCAAGGTATCTTTACTTGATTCAAGTTTGATCTATTCTGAATATTTTTTTTTTTTTCACATTTTCTATGTTCAAGCCCCAACAAAATCTAATATAGATTTGATTTTACTATTTTAATATATAAAACCTATAAATATATAAGATATATTTATGTTTACATATAAATTATATTTAATGTATAAAAAAAGAAAAATAAGAATAAAAAGTTATTATATACATATATTAATCCTTAAAAATTAAAATTTGTGTTATATAATGAATATAAAATATATAATATTAAAAAATATCTAATATATAAATATAAAACAAAGCTGAATTTTGATCAATCTGATTTTTTAAATATAAGTCCGAACTCAATACATTTGAAAAGCAAGATTTAGCTTTTTGTCTAAGCTCAATCCTTAAGTCTAATTACTTAGTTCAAACTTATTTAAATTAGGTTGGGTTTAAACAAAAAACCGGCTCAAATCACATTTGTCCACCCCTAGTTATAACTTTAAAATGCATTTTACCTTTATGCGGTATATCTTTAATTTCAATTTTTTCACAGGTGGTTTAAAATATCACAAAGATGTAATATGTGATTTATATTATTAATACTTTACTCACTTGTGTTAATTTTTTATTTAAATATAATAAATTTTGTCATATGATAATCACGTGTTCTTTAATTAACTTTAATTTGATCTTAATTGCATCATCATTATTCTTAATTTCTTATTTTGCTTAAATCTAAAATCTAAGAAATTTAATAGATATTAAAAGTAAGTTTTTCTTTAGCATTTTGGATTTAAGTAAAAGAGAAAATTGAAAATGATAAAGTAAAATCTATTATCAAATTAAGGCTAATTAAGAAGCATATAATTGACATACAATAAAATCAATTAAATTTGAATAAAAAATTAATATAAATGAATAAAATATTAACGATATAAATCACAAATCGCTTCTTTACAATATTTTAAATCACAAATAGATAAATTAAAATCAAAGAAATGCCTGTTACTGATAAAGTATATTTTTCCTTTAACTTATATTCCAAGTTCAAACAAGTAACTTCAAGATTCATTACTACCATAATCAATTTATGCCTATGTGTGATACAAGGTAAATCGACTCTTGTGAGATCAAATAGCTTTGGACAAATCCTAGGTAAGACGTAAAAGTGGCCTCTATCATTTCTTTTTAACCATGGGTTGTTTTTCAAGGGGTTATCTTCTATCATTTCTAATATTCTTTTCTTCCGTCAATATTTTTTCTAAGGAGTTAAAGCAATTTATAAGTATTATTATAAGTCTTCAGAAAAATAAAAATTAGTGGTATATCTTGATTTAGAAATAAAATAATCTGTCATACTTTTAAATTTTTTATTACAAACAAAAAAAATCATTTCTTCCAATTTTTATAAATGTTAAAAAAAAATCTTTGTAAGATTTAAAACTACTTATAGGTTAATATATGTTTTGAAATTAGAATAAAAATATCTATAATTTTATTAAACTTTAAAAACATCAAAATATTATTCTCTAAAATTAAAAGTAGTTTAGTTTACAAAAAATTTCATAGAAAATACAACTTTTGGAGAAGTAAAAAATATCTTTGCTTGTTTAGTTGACTACTATCTCAAAAAATGAAGAAAAGTATACTTCCTAAGAAGTTCTACTTTCCATAAGTACAAGAAATTGTTTGTCCAATCCTCTAGGTAAATTCTATTTTATGTTTTTAATAAAATAAAATATAAAATTATTCTTGTAAAATTTAAATAATAACAAAAATATCATTTTAAAAATTTATATATTATCTTGATAAAATAGCATAATGTTTAAGTATAACATTTCAATCATTTTGATAATCTTTTTTGAAAAATATATAATTGAATCAAACATCACATAAGAATTTACTTTCTGAAAGTTCTATTTCCTTAATACTAATCAAATAATTTTTAATATTTTTCAGAGAAGTTCACACGTAAACTTACTTTCTAAAAAATTTAACTCCTTGCAAAAACATATTTTATATGTAAATCAAACAACTCCATAATAATTTGTTTCGATGAAGAGGAATTACATAAAAAAATGAAAAAAAAAAACTCTTCTTTCCTTCACGTTCATTTGACTCACTCCCACAAGTTATTAGAGTAAATACCAATTATCCAGTCCTCTCTTTTACAAAACTTACCTTTAGAGATGTACATAACACAACTTATTTAAAGCTAACTCCTAGGGCATGTTTAAGGTGAAGCCATTTTTAAGTCAATGAAATTCATATTGGCAGCAGATTCTTATGCAAGATCATTTTCTTCTACAGTTGACAGTGATACAAGTTAGAAGTACAGAGCCGTGAGGATCCAGTAGATAACATATTTTTACCACTTGGGAGAAATGAAGCAGAAACCAATATGATTAGCAGTTAAAAAGAAAAGGAAGAAAGGGCCAAGACAGATGATTACTATCCCCAAGAGAACACAATGATCATACGCATCACAACTAGGTATTATATTATGAACAGGATTTAGCATCCCACAAATACAATGAATCATGTAATCAGATAACTCACAACAAAACCAAATTTCTCATCTGTTATGTCACCTTACCTCAGCTTTGGACCTTGCAACCGAGATGGTGAGACTGTCAGAAAGTGTTTAGACTAAAACTAAAGTAAATGATTGTCGATTCATCAATCACTTACCCCCAAATACAGGGTAAAATGGAACAAAAAGATTCTGCTTCTCATTTTGTATTTTTACATAAAAATATATGTTGACAAACAGTAGTATAATCTGCAGGCAAGCATGACAAAGTCTCACCAGAGCTACCTTTGTGGGCTTCTAGTCTACAAGGAAAATCTGCTTGATCTTGATATCTCCCGTGCTGATCATTTGACCCATGCACTTATAACTCCAGATGCCCATGGAACAATCACCGGTGCAGATGGGTGTGAATTTTGATATGATTCAGGATACCTGTTCTTAAAATTTAGCCGGGGCTTTTCTGCCTAGACTCAGTTTATTAGGAAGAGTATATTAGTTAAGGAGAAACAGAAAAAAAAAAAAAAAAGATAAGAGCAAATAATATTGCATTAGAGATCATATAGGTGAGAGATCAAGAACTTGTCTCGCAGAATAAAAATAGTGAAAGTCATTTTGCAAAAAGTTACAGGAGAGACTAACTAGTGAATGAGAGGGTAGAACTTACATATTTCAACCAGCACTCCTGATGTTTGTGCTCATAGATATCAGGGGAATGACACCCAAACTCAGATGGACAATAAACCCAAATATTGCATTTATTTTCACCTTCTTTAGCATTTCTTGCCTGGTTCAAGCAAGCCTGACAGCAATCGGCTGCACTATCTTTGTGGTGAGTAAGACCCCACCTTACTGCAGTGCCATCATAATCTGTGTGTAGTTCAGCATTGCACTCAGGTGGAAGTGGCCTACCAGGAAGAACTTCCTCATCTGGAGAGAATGTGTGCTTAGTAAATACAAAGAATAAGTTTCTGAATGTCATATGTACATTGCCAGACTTTAGCATTATGTATGCATATTTCCTGGTTAATGCAATAATCCAGTGCTGATTTTGTACAAAAGAGGCATTGCAGTTGAAATTTCCTGACAGACACTTCAGATGGGATGATAGCAAGAGATAAAAATAGGAAGAGAAAAAAGGCAAAATTTTACTGGAAAAACTGGCATTACCGAGGCCTTCTTCATCCTGGGGCTTATCATCATGTTCCTTATTTGAAAATTCAACAGGTATCCAAAGGCCAATTTCTTCAGAAAGCATGGCACATCCAGACTCTAAAATTCTTAACAGCATCCCTGTGAAGTTGATGAAACATTCAAAACAAGGTGTGAACAAAAAATATTACCAGTGTGCATAGGGACATGCATAAAGGACTTAAGAGTGTCAAAGAATCAATTCAACTCTCAGACAAAACCTAAAATCAATGTTAGTACCTGCCTCTTTATGGGTGATGCTTGAGTTGGATTTCCCTTTCACAAGAGCCAACTTAGCTTCTTCCAGTTTTTCCCTGCACCAACTTTCAACTGCTTCTGTATTGTAGAAAAAGTAATATCACCAGAAAGAGCAAGAGTGAGTCTTAAAAATATATTAAGCAGTAAAATATGTTGTAAATTCAACCAAGTTATCATCTAGATCACATCACAAATTTATTGAATCAATTTGAACAACTGACAAATGTTTCATAAAACAGTAGGGAGTAGGCAAGAAAACTTCTTGCTTCATTTTCAACAAAACAACAAACTCCACAACACAAGTCTCTGCCTCAATAATTTAAAACAAGCAAAGATGTTCACAAGACACTCCTAAACTATTAAAATTGCTCTTGAAACATGATTCTCTACTGATCATTTTTTTCCATAAGAAACATAAATGACTTCCTCCAAAGAAAGTAACAAATTGGACCTTCATTTCTGAATGAATTTGTACTTGTTAGCTTATGAGACTACCAGAAATTGCAAAAGAGAAATGGTCATTTCTGATCGATCTAGGATATTAAGAGAAACAACTTTGAACTTGGCACATAAGGTGCTGCAAGGTTTTATTTTGTGACCAGTAGTGACACTATGTGTGGCATAGCAAAATGGATGAGAAAATTTTCAGGCAATAATTTTACAGCAATGTTAGGGTAAAGAAAATTGGTCAGGGTGTAATAAGGATAAGCCTGGAAGCAGTAACCAGATTAGCCATTTAGTGTTTTAGAAGCAACTATGGCCATGAAATTGCAGATGGAGATATTGGCAACAATAAAGGTACGAATAGCAACTTTGATGATTATTGCTGCTGAGGGGATTGCTGGAATGGCCATTAAAATATGGCTATAGCCATTAAGGAAGTTTGAAGCCTTAATCCCAAAATAAAACAATGCAAATCGCATCATATAATAATTTAGATGTACTTGCCATTACAATTTAAATAATGACATAACTCACACTAGTCGAGCAATATACTACCTTAACAATGACTCAGATATAAGGTGCCACCCTTTCCCTGACTGAACTTAACTACATTTGCTCTGATTAGTAAGCCAGAGTATTCTCATGTTTACAAAACATGAAAAAGAATTCATGACAGGAATCCAAATTACATCATTTATATCTCTTAACAAAACTGTTAGATATCCAAAGCAATGGAAACAATACAGAGTATCACGACAATAAGAATAACAAATATGCCGTCAACCACAAATCCATCTGTTAGGTAATCTAGACTGTCTAGTTGTGAATGTTCACAAGTCACCTATAGACACTACATAGTGAGGCAACAGAGCAGTTTAATCAAATGTTGAATGCTGTAATATTATAAACCAAAATGTAAAGTTGATAAAAGCATTTCAGAAACTGAAGTTTAGCATATTAATTTACAAGCATGCACTAACCTCGTTCTTTAGCAACACGACTTTTTTCTGTGCCGTTAAAATTTAAGTTCTTTAATCTCTCCAAGATTTCATCAGTTAGTTTCTGTTTCAAATGCCGAGGCAACTGAACCACCGCGTTTTCTCTCGAATACTCCCCTTCAAGTTTCTTCGCCTTATAGAAATACAAATTTTAATATTAATATATCAATTAAATTGATGTAAATACTGGGGAAGCAATTGCTTGAGTCGAGCGTAAAAGATTCTTACCAATTCAACCAACTCCACGGGTTTATATGCCTTGCGGATTCGAATTGATTCTTCCATCTTTCGAATCTGATCTGGGGTATATACGACAACTGAAAATACAATAGAAGCAAAACAAAATCAAATGTAGAAATTAAAGTTTTACCATCTCAAAAACCTATAACGAAGAACAGTTGGACCAAAACTGGGATTTGTCATCTTCCTCGAACGAGAGATAAAAATCGAAATTTACCATAAAACTCCAAAGCGTATAACTACAAACAAAAACCTTGTGAAGAAATTCCCATTTTGAGATTGATACTTACTGTTTCGTGAAACGTTACCGGAGTAGATGTAAAGAGAAGAATAAAGAGAGCGTAGAAAGTAGAGAGCAACGGCAATGTTAATAAAGCAAACTAAGAGAGTTGTTTTCTTGTAGGAACAAACCCACTTCCCTCTTCCTTGAAAACCCCACTCTCCCCTTGCCATATCCCTCTCCCTCTCCCTTCTTCTTCTTTACCTTCATCCCACCATTGCCCACAGAAAAAAGTTGGGATTTTTTATAATTTAATCTCAGATTGCCCTTTGCATCCAATAGATCGGTGAATCGCACTCAGCTAAAAAAACTGACTTTTTTCTTTATCCAGCACTATGAGAGTTCACTTGGCGAAATTGTAATCGAGATTTTACTATTCAACTAATCCAGCAGAAGCAGAGTGATTTTTTCTTGCTCTATTTTGCTGCGGAACTCGTTAATAGATTAACGCCAATCTGGATTGGTTTCAGGGGCAGTGTCAAGGTCGAAACCTGTAGGATGCTAACGTGCGCCTTTCTGGGAAGGTGGGAATCAGATGCATTACCTAATCTAGTTATTTTGGTTAACGGGAGTCATGCTAAAGTGAACTTGTGTCATCAAAGTTTGTACGCCGGTAGTGAATAACAAATGTATTTACTGACCATAAAATTTTGTATTTAGTAAAGATTAATGCCCACTATTTTGTGTGTTTAATTAGTTAATAGTAAATTGGTGATGCTGATTCCATGGTGCATTAAAAACCTGTATATAGAGTTTAAACTTTTATCATTAACAAAAAAAAAAAAAAGGTAAATTTTTATCAATTATCATCTATGTTCAACCGATGCCCCCATCATCATCCATTTAGTATAAAATAATAGTTTTTTTTAAGATTAAATTATTCAACTACTCTCTTTAAGTTTCAATTAATTTCTAATTAAGTCATGTGATTTAAAAGTTTTAAATTAAATATTTATACTTATTTATTTTTTTAATTGAATATTTACTATCATTTTTTTTGTTAGATTTTGTTAACAATTAGACTGCATAAATGATGTTCTATTAGTAGTTTATGGGATGAGAGATAAGAGACCTGTCTTTTAAAAAAAAAATTTATAAAATATTTTAATTTTATCTAAATTATTTATCACTTAAATATAAATAAAAAATTATATGAAAGCTTTACATCAATGATTATTAAACTACATCAAATAAATATTATTTATGTGTATCAATTACTAACAAAATCTAATAGAAAAATGATGAGAAGTATCTAATTAGAAATGAAAATTAAGTATAATAATCAAATTCAAAACTTTTAAATTATAAGAATTTAATTAAAAATTAAGTGAAACTACTTGAAACAAGTAAGTAATTTAACCCTTTTTTTAAGCTTACAAAAACATAGCATCACACCATTTATAATCAATGGAACTTAATTATTGGAAAAATTAAAAAAAAAGTTGCATCAACAATTAAAAAAATCATATAAAAGTATTGACAACATGACTATTATAAGACCAATTTAAACATAGGAAAAGGATTAAAAAGAAAATTGAATTAATTAAAACTAATCAGGGCTAATGCACATATGTTATTCATGAAATTCATAGGTTTGTTGTGTTTCATTTTCAAAATTTATACTCACACCCATAGTCACGTACAAACCTTCCCATTGATTTATCAGAATTGGATATATCAGTGTTTTCATCGGAACAAATTCACAATTTGATGCAACCTATTACAACTACTGAAATCAAAATGGCAATGTTCCAATGCCATCCTGATAAAACGTCAAGACCAAATGGATTCCTTGCTAGATTCTTCTAAAAATTTAGGATGTTGTAAGAAAGGATGCTACTAATTGTATTCTATCTTTTTTGGATAGGGGATTCCTGCTAAAGGCAATTAATCAAACTCTAATTTGCCTAATCTCAAAGGGAGAAAGTTAGCAAAATTTCAAGGGTCATTGGCCCCTCAGCCTCTACAATGTGATATGCAAGGTTATTTTCAAATTATTAATCTTAACATTGCAACATCTGCAGGATAAGATCATTTATCCCTATCAAAATGCTTTTATCAAAGGCAGATTGATCTCTAATAACTTTATAATTGCCTCTGAAGTTATGCAATTCATGAACAAATGTACAGGTAGAAAGAACTACAAGGCAGCCCTCAAAATTTATTTTAACAAGGCATATGACTCTTTTTCATGGAATTTCATACAAGCTGTATTCCAAAGAATGAAGTTTCCCCTACATTGGATCATAATAATAATGTAGTGTGTAAGTAAAGTATCTTATAGAATCCTAATAAATGGTGCTCCATCTAACCCCTCAAAGAGGACTTAGACAAGATAACTCTCTACCACCATACATCTTCATCTTATTTGCAAATGTTCTATCCTCCATGCTTTAGAAGGTAGAGCTTTCTAAAGACATTTAGAATATCAAATCCAGTATGCATGACCCAACCATTACTCACTTATTTTATGCAAATGATCTGCTTGTATTTTTTAAAGCAAATCCAGCAACCTATGAAAAGGTCTAGCATATTATTAATCATTTTGGTGCTATATTTGGACTCTAAATAAATAAACAAGATTCTATTTTTTTTTAGTCCTAACACCCTAAAACATTTTAGGAAACTCAAGGGATGAGGCTTTGGAATCTAGGTTCTTAGAAAATTAGGCAAATATCTTAGCATATATATTGATGGGAAAGATTATAGGTAATAGATTAGTCAAGATATTATAAATAAATTAGCAAAGAAACTGGTTGGTTGGAAAGCTATTTATTGTCCTAAGCTAGAAGATTAATTTTGTGTAAGCATGTCTTTCAATCTTTGCCAATCTATCATATGGCAACATCCCCTTTACTCAAAAGGGATCTGCATAAAATTAAAACTCTGTTTGCAATTTTTGTTGGAGAGGTACATCTGTAAGATCCAAGATACATTTAATGTCATAAGAATCACTTACTACCCCAACATCCCCGGGAGGACTTGGACTTGTTAACATGGAAGCTTTCAATAATGCAATGGCATCCAAACAAATTTGGAGAATTTTTACTAAGCCTCAATCACTCATGGCCACTCTAATTGTTTAGAAATATGGAAAGGGAAAATATAGATAACATAATGGATAAGCATTCTAATGGCAACAAGCGGTGGTAACAGATTTCGCAAATAGCATCCCTCATTACTAATCACTTGTGGTGGTAGGTAGGAGATGGCAAATCTATCCCACTCAAAAGCAAATTCTAGTGGAATGAAATTGCTCCTTTACCATAAGGTTTTGAGGTTGTAACTAATCTAATCAATCAAAATATTTACACTTAGAATGGAACCAAATTGTACCAGGTCTTCACTCATAGAACAGCTCAATGGATCTTTCATAACATACAAATCTCCTCAATGAAGACCCCATACTAGTTAGCCTGGCATGGAGCAACCATAAGACAATACTTCATCCACAAAGGCTATCAGACGTTAACATCAACTTCTAGAGCTATAAATTGTGATGACTTTCCCTTGAAAGAGATATGGAAACTAGCATTACCAAAAAGAATAGTGATCTTCTTGTAGAAAATATGTCATAATGTGCTCTAAACATGTGTTTCCTGAATACAAGACATCTTCAAGTACCTATAATCTACCTTGTGTGTTAAACGGAAAATGAGACCCAGAATCATATCCTTCTTGGCTGTGATTTTGCAAAAGCAGTATGGTTTGGCTCTTAATTGACTATTAGGACAGACCATATTCACCATCAGGATTTAAAGCAATGGCTAAAGACTTATCTTCAAATATCTCTCCATCATCCCCTGATTAACCAAAACCTCACCTCTAAAATAGTCATCGCTTTGTATGCTATATGGTTTAACATAAACCAACTTGTATTCAAAGGAAAGCAACCAAACCTGAAGGCTACTGTAGACATGATAAACAGGCTACAACTTCTGTATACCTCAGCTCTGCAACAAGTTGATTCTAATATAACCACAAAATTGCCTACTTAAGTTAAAGGGCCTTGCTCATCTGCCCTTCCTCCTTTCTGGAACACTATCATGTATCCGTCTCTCATTTTTCATGTTAAGAAAATTTCCAAACAAGGGTGTTCATTCATGGAATGCAGATGTCTCATTCAGGAGTGCTATGGTTACTATATGGCAGGCAGTTGTAGAACTAAGAATCCAATATCAAAGACTCAATGTATGCTAATAGCAGCTAGACAACTATTTTTACTCAACTGGATCTGCCAATGGAATCAAATGACTACTCTCATACCTAATGCAACAATGTGCAAATTGCTTCTAAATCTAGAATACAACATGACAAGAATGGCTATGTTGGAAAAGGATATTAAAGTCTATCTCTCTCAGCTGCATCACATATATATAGGAGATTATGCTGGTTGAAATCCTCTTTTTCTCACTAATTGCTGCAATGTAAGTAACTTTGACAACTTGTATTTCATTCACTTGTAACTTTGTTACTTGAGTAACGGAAAACAAAAAGTTTAAAAATATTTGAAGTAAATTGAGAAATATGATTTTTTAAAGAGTAAATTGCAAAACCTTTAGACTGATTTGTTAATTTTAGACGATCCAATCATGTTGTAAACTTCAACAACTACAAGCCTACAAGATAAACTTCTACTGTTATGACATGGAAGTGTTGCAATTAATAGTGGAATATTCACTCTCACGTAAAAGTTGTATGCAGGACAGAAATGAAACATTCTTAAATCTTAATGCTAGCTGTGTTTGTTTGTTAAGAGTTTTATCTTGGCTCTCTGGGTAGTTTGGAACAAGATGGTCTATACCCAATTTTATATCGGTAGAATTGAATTAAAACTAACTCTACTTACTTTAATTAAAGAGATGAAAATCACTTTCGGTCAATTTATGGTATGTGTATATACATCAAAGTGATTATTAGAGATAATGGTAAAAATATAAACAAGAGAAAAATACTTTGGTTTGTTAGATTATTTTAATAATCTGTAAGTGGCCCATATAACTAATAGACTGGCTTTAAGTAAAGATAGCCTAATGTGATGGTGG
>JANHAO010012453.1:0-16367 GCA_026873985.1 Saraca asoca | reverse complement strand
CTCATTCTGATGTATAGTAATATCAATAGAAGATTCTCTCATTTCTAAATTCTTTCTTTTATCTCTCTATTTCTCCCTTAATTCTTGTATGTATAATTTTGGACTACATCAATTGGTATCATAAGTCTTTCTTGGCCACTTTTTTTGTGAATTTTTATGGCAATTTTTGTTAATAATCACTTCTTGATATTGGTTGATGATTTTGCTTTTACCTCTTCTTACTGGAGGGTCATCTAGTCTCTTCAGTCTAGGGGTTTTAAGCTAGACTTCAAGCATGCTAGTGACCCTAACAATTCATTACAATGATTCAAGCAATATTTCTGTCATAGATTATCCTTGTTTTACCCTAGGGCTAAGTGCTTTGGAGGATTTATTAGCTTCAATGCTATTATAAATTTTGTTAATTTAGGCCACCATCTTATTATCACTGTCGCTGCTAATATATCTAACTTCATTTGAGAGTTTACTGCTAAATTTGGAGTTAACTTTGATAATGATCCAAATGTAATGGTGGTTTTCCCTGGTTTTGTTGATCTTGAAGATGGGATGGATGATGAGCAAGGTTTTGAGGCATTTAAGAATGAAAATGAGCCATTACACATTGATGAATCTAATTCCATGGGTGATAGGAAACTTGGATATGATGTTTACAAACGGGATAAGGGCATAAAACAAAATATGAATGGGAATTTGAACCAGTGGAGAATGTGATAAATGAGCTTACTAAATAACAAGTTGGAGGATTTGTAGCATTGCATAGTTTAATTAGATAGGAAGAGTTTACAATGACTCTTTTGAATTTATGCAACACTTGGGATGTTTACAATCTTTTAATATCTACTTCAATTTCTAGGGATGGGTAGGTATGGGATCTAGGAACTAACCCTTGCTTCACATTTGAGAGCATTATTAAGAAATCAAAACCAATAGATTGTCTAGATTATGCTCAAACTAGTAAAAAATTCATTAAGTTCTTTGGCTTTAATTTTGAATGGCATCTATTTGTTGAAATGCTTAGAAGAGATATAAGTTTATGGAAGGTTTTTATGACAAGGTTATTGAATGAGATATGTGATATTGATAATGCTTATAATTTGTTTGAGAAATTTTGGTTAAAGCACCATTATTGCCTAAAAAGAATTTGAAATTTAAGAATAGTTAATAATGGAGTGACTTTTGTGCAAACAATTGAGCTATCTCACTATAATGTTATGGAAAATGATAATAAAGTAAGATTTATTAATAATGCAGTGAGTATGGTTAGATAGTTTTGGAATGGATTATATTTGGCTTATGTTGTGGAAAGAATCAATATTGATGAACAACTTATTTGGAAGTCTACAATTGGATTAGGTCTAAATGATGGTGGGAATGTGTTTGTTAAAATGCTTGAGGGGGAAGAGATTGGGTTTTAAACTATTTGTAGTGCTTTTAGACTGGCTACTATTCATGTAACAATTACCATAATTACCATAATTGCATGTACTTCTCTTGGTATGCACGATGGCACTTGTATAATGCTTTGGATCCTCAAATGGATGTTGGAGAATACTAGCAGTAAAGATGTCAAATACCTTCCTATTGTTTTATGTTAGTTATAATATAATGATATGATGACTCATGGAAAACAACTTATCATTAATCTGCTATCAAGGGTCCTAGAGATATTGGGAAGAAAGTTGAGACAATTTTCAAGATGATTGAGATTAAATTTCTTGAGATGACCAATGACGAATTCAAGAGAAACAAAAATATAGGGGTAGATAGAAGCTAGAGAAACATAAGAAACTACTATTGTTGTTTTTATTAGTTAGGGAGCAATTATGCACCTCCAATAATCAAGAAGATGTGAAAGACAATGTTGGAATCATACAAAGAATTTTTGTAGATAGAGCATCCACCAATTCAACATTAAGCTCTATTTTGAGGCAAATAACCATGCTAGCATCTCATTTTCAGAATTTTTTGTAGCATGGTTAGAAGCTAAGATTGATGAATAGGAAGTTAATTGGATTGAGAAGCTAAAGTCCAACATAGAAGTAGCATATTCTAAGTTTGGTTCTCAAGTATATGGTTTAACTAAAATTCTGAGTGATAATGATAAATGGAAAGAAAATGACTTGGAATTTGTGTTATGTGCTAGTGATTGTCCAATTGGAGATCTATGAGATTATATTATTGTTAGTGGTAGTATTGACATAAGTGTAGGATTTTATATGGCCTTTCATTTGGTGGAGGAGGTTACACCTCTTGAATTGCAAGATAAATATTTCCTTATTTATGCAATTCCTAGTCAATTAAAAGAAATGAATGTCCTTGTAGCTGGGCAGTTGATTATTGAACATGTGTTTCATGGAATAAGCTTGCTAAATAGAGATGGTGAAGCTTCATGGTATTTTGAACTAAAGAAAGATTGAGCACCTTGAGTTTTAATCCAACATAATAGTGAAAGGAAGGAACTAAAGTTGTAAGCTTATCAAATCTCATCTTGGTTGAAGGAGTACAATGTTGGAAATGTTCAAGTATACAAGATAGTTGAACCTTGCGGTTATGCTAACAACGAGCTTGTAAAAGTGGTAATTATTGACTAACTTAAAGAGATACTTTCCAATGTTTTGAAGAGATTTTTTGCTTCATGGTATAGTCAACGTAGAAAACTTCCAGAGTGTGAGAAAGTTATTTCATTTGTTTTGAATTTAGCTTATGATAATATTAAGACAAAAAAGGCTTGCAATTAAATTTGAAATTACTTCAGTCCTTGAAGACAAGGATTATTTCATGGCAAGGGTATTGTTATGTGTCCAAATTATAATATTGTATTTGTAAAATTATGCAAATGAAATAGGAAGTTATCTATTTTAGATAAGAAATTATATAGTAATTATTTATCCTTATTGGACTAGATATTAGAGTTTATTTGTTATATATATCTTTCAATATAAATAAAAGATCTTTGGCTAAGGTTTTACTTAAGCCATTCACTAATTCAAGTTAGTATCAAAGCTCTAACATGGAGGGACTTTGCTTCTATTGCCATCTTCTTCTCTTTAGGCTCTTTAGTTCTCTAACTTACTTAGAGCATCCCATCCAAAAACAATCCACAAAAAAGAGAGAGGAAACCTCGTCTTTATTCTCTATTCTACTCTTGAACCAATCTCCACCTAGAACAATCTCACTACAAGGGTAAATTTGAACCTAACTCTGATAGAAGAGCCTAAACTTTTCCATCGCATTCAATATCTAGAAGTAGAGCATCAAGCACTATATCAAAAAACCAAAACACAGTAGGACTATAGTACCCTTTGTCAATGTGTTCATGGGAACTTGCTAGCCTTAGCTTTGATGGCTTCTAATTTAGCAAATAATTGACTAGAGTTTCTAACTTGTAATCACAAGTTAGCATTATCTACCTTCTTTACTTACCTTATAGAACCTATCTTTAAGCTAAAAGAAAAAAATGCCTACAACTAATCATTCAAATTGGTTCAAAGAATACCAAAAGTTTCCTCAATTCAAGGCATTCAAACAAGCTCAATCATCTACAACTACCATTGTTCAAACTGGTAATTCTACTGTATGTCTTTCACATCCTAACTCTCTTGATCATTGGATACTTGACTCTGGAGCATCCGATCACATAGTTGGTAATCAATCTTTTTTCACTCATATTTAGTTGCCTACCTCACCATATGCCATTACTTTAGTAGACAATTGTACAATAATTGCCAAGGGAGTGGGCCAAGCCAAGCTAACCTTCTCTATACCATTAACATCTGTCCTTTTTGTATCTGATTGTCATTTTAATTTAATTTTCATTAGTCAACTTACTTGAACACTTGATTGTTTTTTTACCTTTGTGCTAATTCCTTTTCTATATAGGATTGTGGTATGAGACAAACAATTGTAATAGGATATAAGTTATGTGGATTATACCATCTTTAACCTATAACTTTAATGGTGTGTTTTGCATTTGAGTCTCTCAAGTTGTTTCACCAACGTTTAGGTCATCCGCATCTCTCCAAATTTCAAAAAATGAGTCCCACTTTTTCTAAACTCCAATATTTAAATTGTTAGTCATGTTAGCTTAAAAAACATGTTTGTTCATCTTTTTCTAAGTGTCAAATATAAAGTTGAGTCTTACTTTACTATTATTCATTTTGATGTGTGTGGGGTCCAAGTCAAGTTAATTCTACATTGGGATTTCATTACTTTGTTACATTTACTAATGACCATTCAAGGTGTACTTGGTTATACTTGATGAAAAATCATTCAAAATTATTTTCAATTTTTACTTCATTCTATTTTGAAATAAAAATTCAATTCAGTAAGTTTATTCAAATATTGTGTAGTGATAATGCAATATAATACTTTTCTACTAAGTTTTCTTCTTCTTGTCCTTTCATGGCATCTTACATCAATATATTTATCCCCATGCCCCTAAATAAAATGGGGTTGCTAAGCGTAAAAATCATCATCTTATAGAAATAACATATATTTTTGTTGCATTACAATGTTCCTTTGTGTTTTTGGAGTGATGTTGCATTTACTGCAAGTTTCATAATTAATCACATGTCATCTTCTATTTTGAATAATCAATTGCCCAATTCTATTTTGTTCCCCAATCAAACACTTTATTTGGTTCCTCTTAGTGTATTTGACTGTGTTTGTTTTATGCATGATCTTTCTCCTAGCCTTGATAAGTTATCTGCTAGAGCTATCAAATGTATCTTTACGGGATATTCTTGTTTGTAAAAAAAGGTACAAATGTTATTCTGCAACCTTGAATCATTATTATGTGTCTGCTAATGTTACTTTCTTTGAAATGTCACTATACTTTGCCATATCTCTAGAGTCATCTATAGTTTTCAAAGTTTTGCCTATTCCCTCCTTTGCAACACTAGAGTCATCCACTATTAAGTCGCATCCTCTTATTACATACTAGTGTTGGCCTTGTTCATCTCAAGGAGTCACCATTGAAAAAGTCACTATTAAAAAGCCACCTGACTCATCTGCTGCTATTATGACTCCACTAGCCATATATCTTCCTACCTCTTTTGATAACTTTCCCATTACTTTTTGTAAATGTAATCATTCCACTCATAATCTAGATCGTATTTATAACTTCTTGAGTTATCATCATTTATCATCATCCCACTATAGTTTTATATCTACCTTGTCTTTTATTTTCAATACTTAAGATGGTTCAGAAGGTTTTCTCTTATTCAGTTTGGTGCCAAGCTATGATTGATGAAATGATTACTTTAGACTCTAATACAATAGAGGACATTTTTTCTTTACCTCATAGTAAAATGATTGTAAGAAGTCAATGGTTTTATACAATGAAGGTTGATCTTAATGGCAAAGTCAATCGTTTGAAGGCTCGTTTTATAGCTAAAGGCTACACCCAAGCTTTGGGAGTTGACTATATCGATATCTTCTCTCTTGTGGCTAAGATTCTCTTTGTGTGCCTATTTATCTCCATGGTTGCCATACATAATTAGTGCCTTCATTAGTTAGACATTAAGATTGCCTTTTTTTCATGATGATTTTCAAGAAGAAATGTATATAAAGCGACCTCCTAGGTTTGTTGCTCATAGGGAGTCTGGGCTAGTTTGTCTCCTAAATAAGTCTTTATATGGATTGAAACAATCACCTTGGGCTTGGTTTGCAAATTTAGCTAAGTCGTTAAAGCATTAAGAATGATTTAGAGTAAAACTGACCACTTGGTATTTTATTAACATCTTCATCTAATCTATGCATATTTTTAATGGTGTATATGGATGATATAGCAATCACTAGAAATGATCATGTTGGCATTGATTGGTTGAAGTAGTATCTATTTTAACATTTCCAGATAAAAGATTTGGGTAAGTTATGATATTTTCTTAGGATTGAGGTAGCGTAATCAAAAGATGGGATCACTATTTGTCAAAGAAAGTATACCTTGGATATCCTAGGGATAATAAATTATAAACCTGTAGATTCTTTGATGGATCCTTATTTTAAGCTTATACCAGATCAGGGGGAATTATGCTCAGACCTAGGAAAATATCATAAACTAGTTGGAAATTTGAACTATCTTATAGTCACTAGACTTGACATTTTCTTTGTGGTTAGTGTTGTTTGTCAGTTTTTGAGTTCTTCTCATGATGATCATTAGGATATAGTGATTTGGATAGTTAAATATATCAAGAAGGCACCTAGAAGGGATTATTGTATGAGAATAAAGGAAGTATTAAAATTGTTGGCTACACAGATTCCAATTGGGCAAGATCACCAGTTGATAGACACGTCACCTTACTAGAGGAAATATGATCTCATGGAAGAGTAAAAAATAAGTTGTAGTTGCAAGGTTAAATGTAGAAGCCAAATATTGTGCTATAACTTTAACTACTTGTGAATTGATATGGCTAAAGCAGCTAGTCCAAGTGCTATAGTTTTGTAAGATAAGACCTATGAAACTCATTTATGATACTCATAGCATCTTTGCACATTGCATCAAATCCAATTTTTCATGAAACAACTAAACATATGGAGATTGATTGCCATTTTGTTTGAGAAAAGGTTTTGTCCAAAGACATTGTGACTTTCTTCACCAATTCTAATGATCAACAAGTAAACATCTTTACTAAGTCTCTTTGAAGTTCAAGGGTTGATTATATTTATAACAAGCTTAGTGCATATGACAAATATGCTCTAGTTTAAGGGGAGAGTGTAGAATTATGTAAATAAAATAGAAGTTATCTATTTTAAATAGAAAACTACATAGTAATTGTCTATTCCTTATTTGACTAAGTATTAGAGATTTATTTGTTATTGATATCTTTTAGCATAAATAAAAGATCTTTGGCTGAGGTTTTACTTAAGCCATTCACCAAGTCAAGTTTTTATGATATTAATTTGGGATCCTAGCCCATTTTAGATATGTGGCCTATTATCTATATAACATGAGTATCTTTGGCATTTGTTACAAGCAAGTTAGTGTATATCGTAATTCTCATCCTGATGTATAGTAATATCAATAGAAGATTCTCTCATTTCTAAATTCTTTCTTCTATCTCTTGGTTTCTCTCCTAATTCTCTTGTGTATAATTTTGGACTACATTAGAATATGTGAAAAGGTTAGTAAATAAGATAGAAAAAGAAAGAAGGCTAATTCGAATTTGAATTAGAAATTATATAATTAATGAAAAAACAAAACTATAGTCATTTCAAAATATAGTAACATAAGAATATGGAACTAAGAGGAAAATGGCATACTTGAACTTGTGTTGATCCTTTGTGCTTCTTCAAATGCTTTGTGTCTCTCTTGCTAATACAACAAAGAACAAAAAAAATTCATAAATAACAAACCTTTTCATCAAGAAAAACATTGGTGGAAATTTGATTATTATAGCAAGATATAGATATGGATTATTTTGACTTTAATTGACATCAAAATTAAATATAAGAGCCATCGGATACAGAGCAGGAAAAATATCAAAGGGAGTTTGCAAATGGAGAGAAACACAAAATGATGATGGGATTGTTACATGCATTTGTACTTATAGAATGGAAAAACCACAATTAAGCAAATAATAAAAATATAATATTAATAATAGCCACACATAAGAGCCAAGGGATGTGTTTAGAAGAAATTATGTTGTATAATTACAAAGCAAATCATTAAATGGTAGTTAAGAAAGTAAATTATTCTAATGTGGTAGTGCATTTACCTTTTCTTAGGACAAAGGTCGAGATGATAAAGGAATGAGTTGTATTACATGTTTCAAATTTAATAGCCCATGAGTTACCACCATCACAAAACTTACTAAGCACCAAGTAGCTAACAAATTTTGGTTTATACAAGAAGTAAGTTTCTCTAGGAAGTTGAATTTCATAGGAAGTAAGTTCCTATGTGATATTTGATTTAACTATAAACTTTCTAGAAAGTATTATCAAAATGACTAAAATGTCCTATAAAAAAGTTATGCTCTTTTGCCAAGACATTAGTTAAGTTTTTAAAAAGGTACTCTTGTCATTATTTAAATTTTGTAAAAATAGTTTTGCATTTTTGTTTTAATAAAAATATAGGAAGTAGAAATTAGGTAAGCAACTTCCCATGCCTTGTAGGAAATACAACTTTCAAGTAAGTACAACTTCTCTCATTTTTTGAGTGAGTGGTTAACCAAACAACCCAAGCATTTTCTACTTCCTAGGAAGTTGTATTTCTTGTAAAACTTTTTGTGAACCACATGACTTTTAAATACATAGGCAACTGCTTTGACTAGTTCTTTTTGGATTTTTTTGTTGCTATGTTAGTCATACTTAGTTTTTTTGGTTTAGGCGAGAAACCAAACTCATCAAGTTATGACATGTAAATAGTTTTCCTCTTTATGTGGAAGAGTTTTAGAAGGATGTATGGTTGTTTCTATGGTACACTGTTCTCTGCCTAAAGTAATTGTGACGAGTATTGTGCTTGTCTTTCCACCACCGGTGCATTGTCTACTTTTGCAACTCACATTGTTCCTTTCTAGTGCTGAGTTGTCCAATTACCAAACTCTCATTCGTTGTTAATTTAGTTTGGATGGAATTTGGTTTAAAATTTCTCCTTTGTG
This sequence comes from Saraca asoca, assembly GCA_026873985.1. Lineage (NCBI taxonomy): Eukaryota > Viridiplantae > Streptophyta > Magnoliopsida > Fabales > Fabaceae > Saraca > Saraca asoca. The sequence goes on along the minus strand of JANHAO010012453.1, from coordinate 7,770 downwards.
CCTTTGTCTTTATCCATTTACGTTTTTTCTTTACCTTTTTGTGATTTTTTTTGTTGCCTCTGTGGCAATGCCTGTGCAAATCTACTTTTATCTTTCAATGAAAATTTTATTTGAAGTGCCATACATTCCTTGATTTCTATATGACTTTTTATTTATTTTTATTGTAGTTTGACATTTTTTCTCAATTTAGGTTATTCATTTCAAATTTCTTCCTTTTTCATGTTAGATGCTTTGCTTCCATTTTGAACTTCAAAATTCAAATTCAAATTCAAATATGGAGATATAAGTATTCCTAAACTTTAAACATGTTTCATATCTCTCTTCCCTATCATACTTTCATTTCTTCACCTCTTTTCCTTGTGATGGCTTACGAGAAATGATAAGATTTTCTTTTGTGATGGAAAGTTAATTGATTTATTAAATTTAAGTTTCTCCCTTCACTTCTTTTCCTTACGATGGCTTATGACAAACATGTTAGTGCCTTTATTTTAAAGATTTATGTTATAAAAGTCAATTTTAGTTTTGAAAATTTGACTTTTAATGATCATTTAAATGCCTGTAAGCTTTCAATTGAGGAATTGTGTAGGATTATAAAAACCATTTGCATAATAACTTAAAATATCTGGTTGGATGGTTTATTAACAATTATGATATATGGTAATGTTCAAGGTTACATTCATATAGTATGCACTGATATTTTGTAATGAGATGTTATTTCAAAAATCAATGAGTTTCTCAGTGAAAGAACTTAATGATGCAAATAACAATTTATATAGGTATTCACATAGAAGAGTACTTTCATAAAGCAAGGTAAGCAACATGCTTAATGACTCCATGATCAAAACTTTTGGAATTGGCTAAGATAGATACCTTTCGTAATATTTGTTGCACTTTTACGGATACTTTGCTCACCTATTTTTATCTATTTAATGCTTATCCACTCACCCATTTCACAATATCATCATTTGTTTCTTCTCTTTGTAGCGTTTCTTACGAGCTCAAATACTTTTTAGGCATGATTTGTATCTTTGAAGCATAGTTTGTTTTTTTTTTTTCAGCTTTTAAATATATGATTTTTATTATACCTATAGCCTGGATCCATATCCTGCATTTTTTTGAGTAATTTTGTAGCCTTTCAGTAGAACATGGTTACTTCACAAGGTAAATTTAACTTTATGTTAGACAATTCATAAATGTTGGTCTAAATGTTTTTTCTTTCTGGTCTTGATTTTTGTTATGCTCATTTTAACAGGTGGAGTAGGGATTTTGCTTAAGAAACTTATGGATTGACAATGGATCTTGATTGGAAAAAGATTGTAGAACCTATGATGGCTCTTTATATAGAAGCAACTGATGGTTCTTTCATTAAATAAAAAGAACGTGCATTAGTTTGGCACCATCAAGAAGATGACCCTCATTTTGGCTTATGCTAAGCAAAAAAAGATATTCATTATGATCAATAGATAGGAGAACAAAAAACCAATATTGCATATTAACTTTCTTTGAATTTGATATTTTCAAGCAAAGTTGTGTCTTTGAGTTTTATTTGAATTTCAAATTGCTTTCAATTTGAGGAAAGACAGTTCTTTTAATTTTGGATTGTCTTTAATTCTTACTAATTTTATCCCCAATTTTATTCTGAATCATTTAATTTTTAGAAAAACCAAAAGGTACTGGTCTAAAAGCAATGTTAATTGGAAAGCTGATCTAATGCATACACTTTATGGTTTTTTTTTTAAATTCTATCACTAGAATATGATTCAATCATGTGTTCTTTGTTGAATCTCTGTAGCAAGTAGATGTTTTCCTCAAGCTTCTGAAATGGAGTTATTACAGTTAATGCCTTCGATTTTGAAATCATTCTAGTAGATATGAGAGAACATGATGCATAGAGGAGTGAATTTTTACAAAGAGCCTTCTTTGCTATTTATTAATAACCAAATTAATTTCCAAGCAACAAACATTATGGTTTTGTAATTTTCTTATGCATGTTCATAATTTTAGCATGAAATATTTGTAAGGCTTCTCATCTTTTTATTGATTACCAACATGACAATGATAATTATGCAATTTGAACGTCTACTATTCTTATAGCCATATGTTTTTAGAGACTATTAGGAAGACATTAGTACAATAAAATCCTTTTATAACACTAACTTGGCTCTTACTAAGGAGGTAAGTTCAATTCAGTATAGTTAGCATTGCTTGTTCCATTGGGTTTTAAGTGTCCATTTATAAGTATATGGACTATGCATTAATTACCAAACACAATAACAAAGAAGCATTATTATCATTTGTTTGTAGTTAGTGTTCAGTCATATAGACTACTCTTTTAGCACCTAAAATATGGCCATTGCCACATTGCAAATTTGACATAGGAAAATAAAGAAAAAACAAACTCTTTTTGGTTTTTTAAATATTAAAGTTAGTAATACTAATAAAAATAAAAATACTTGGTAAAATCACTGTTTATTAAGATATTTATAAAAAAATAAAGAGACTAATTATATGTTAACTATAGAAGGTTCTTTGATATGGAAAGCTAAGGCTTTTTTACTTTGAGCAATTTGTTCTTGATGCATTAATAAAATTATAGTGAAGATCAAATATTGATAAGCTACTAATATTACTTCAAACTATAATTATCATTGATCAATCCAATGAAACTAAGATATGCAAAATGTTATTATTTGTAGTGTCTAAAGTTTAAATTCTATGACCTAAAGACACTAATTTTTACATCATCTCGATTCCTACTACTAACCAAGATTGGCAATTGTTAGGTGTGAGTGTGATAATCTACAAAAATAAAGTACCTTTATGTCTTAATGAGATGTGTAGCTTTTCATGCTTGAGTTAGTCTTGTGTAAATTGCAATCACAATTATCTCACATGAATATTTCCTACAAGAATGTACTATTTGAAATTTAATTGTGAGTGAATGTACACGTTTGGATTATAGTGTTGAGCTTTAGGTAAACCACCTTTACTTGATGTGCCATCATGCTAGACCACCCCTTCTAGGATTTCTTCAATCTCAATTATCATCTTCTACTAAAGACTAAACTAAAATTGCTTCACTATTGGTAGATAGGAAGGTGCCAATTGGGATTAGAAGTAATACCAAAATTAGGCAATCATTTTTAATGTCCCAGAATTATATTTAAATAATTTTAGCATGATCAGCTAATAGTCATGCAATTCTTAATTCACTCTATGCTCACAGAATTGTATTATTGACAAGAATACAAGATATAGAAAGATGTCATCATCATGAACAATGATGTAAGCATGGCTATCGATTTTCATCTTTTTTTTAACCTTTTAACTAACCATACCAATTAGTAGTTTTTTTTTCTTTTACAATTAGATATTGTACTATCATATTAGGTCTAACACATTTAAATGCCTTAGGTTTAAAGGGGGTCAAAAAGCAAAGAGACCAGAAGATGGTTTCTATATTCGATTAGGAATCACCATCATAATGGAGAAGGCTATAATAGAATCTAGACTTATTTTTGTTTTCACCAATTTAACTACGGCTAACCATGTATATTGCCTATATAAACTCTTAAAGTGTTTATTCCTATAAAGCCATTATATGAAAAGTTGTGATATTAAGTTCAAATTTCTGATCATGGATGGCACTAATTGATAAGCAAGTCTAGCTATTAGATGTTAGCAAATGAAAAATGAAAAAAAAATACTTTTTTATTGAATTTTTATTCTTGGAAATTAATGGAAGACTTTCACTAATCTTGTTTCACTTATCAAATGTTTAGAGTTGATAAAGAAATAGGCTTTTGCTGCATCTCAATACCCTGTGATTATAACCATAGATGACTACCTTATGCAAGATCTTTGGCCTAAATTCACAAAAGCATTGAGAAGGATCTTTCGTCAATTGAAATCTCAATTTTGTTTTGGGTTTTTGATTATGAATTATGGTTTAATATTTTTGTTTGCATCTTCATGTAGATGAGAACTCAAATTCTTGAAGATATGCTTTATTATCATGAGACAAAAGATTGTTCTACTTGGATAGAATTCCCTTCACCAGAATTATTGAAAAATAAAATAATTATATCTATTAAACCCTTGAAAAGTATCTTCAATATGATAGTAATAATATCAAGGATGAGGGTAACCAATCCAATTCTTTAGTGAATGGTAACGAATATGAATCATTTGGAGAAGAATCATAGGGAAAAGAATCACCAAACTCTATGACTGAATAAGATGAAAGATATGTGAAAGCAATAAAGATGAAAGATATGTGAATTCATTTGATTGCAAACCATACCATAGTTTGCCAACTACACTTGATTACAAAAGTTTAATTACAATCCATGTCAGAATATTGAAAGGTAGTTTAAAAGAGAAATTTAGGATTGATGGTCAACTTAGAGGCCTGAGTTGGAGTGAGTAGACACATGAAAGGGCAATTGAATCTTATAGAACTAATATTGTTAGGTATTTGATTTATAAAGGAAGGAAACCTTAATTTTTAAACCTAACCTTAGGTTGTTATATTTATGGCTTACAAATTTGTTCCTTTTCTAGGTTTACATAGAAAAATATCCTGTGGGTGTACCCTAACAAATTTGGACAAGAACCTTTCTAAAGTAAGCATGTAGTTTTTATTTATTTATTCATTTGCTTATATGAAGGTCATTGACTTGTAGGCTTTGAAATTTTTGTAAAATTCATGACACAAGGCATTCCCTGAGTGTGTATGACTCTATAAATACATATATAGGGTAAAGGTTTAGGGACATTTGCCTTTTATGAACAAGATATGCATTTTTATTGTCTCTTTATTTAATTCTTTCATTCAATACAATTATTGATGCATTTCAAGAGAAATTTTTTTTCTTTGTTCAATTCTTTCATGCAATACAATTATTGATGCATTTCAAGCCTTCTTGCCATATATATATATATATATATATTTCTAGTTCATATTTTTTCTCCCATATCTTACAAATCTCTACCCTAATGAGTTGACTCTTTTTTTTTGGTCTTCCATAACCATTTCTTCTTTATCATTGTCTTTCTCTTTGGCCAAGACTCAATTATCTATCCTCATCTTTTCAATTGTGTTGAGTTTTGTTTTACTCCTTTCCTTTCCATAGAGATCATAGCCCTGAAATTCAATTTTATTTGTTTATAGACTTTCAGTTGATTTTTGTATGATTATTGTTGCAGTGTGTATGATTAATTTAACAAGCAAGAATCATTAAATTCAAATGATTCCTAATTAATAGGTTGTAAATTTTTTGAATAAGTAGGTGGTTTTTTATTTGCTAAATTGATATGCTTGTTATATGAGAAACTATCCAATATTAATTGGGTTCTTGTTTTTAAAGTACCATAAATTAATATGTTTGTGATTTACTAAATTGATATGTTTGTAATTGGCTAGAATGTGCAATTTGAATTAAAATTGATGTTTAAGCTAGATTCTTCCTCTTTAGGTTGCCAAGATCAAAGCAGAGAACATGTTTATTCAAGTTGTTGAAACCAAGTTAGAGAAAAGAAAGTAAGAAGGCACATACAAAGGCGAATTCAAAGGCTAATGTCACTTCTATGGTTACTCTCATCTAATTAGATGTTCTTATTTTGGAGTTGCAGTTTTGTTGATATATGATGTGTGATATTAAAATAAATCACCTTGCAATTTTCCTCTAATGTGGATTAATAACTTCATATGAGGATATATTTGTTGAATATATGACTTCATTTAATATGTAGTTGCCCACCTTATTGAATATATAGATACAAAGGGAGATATGGTCTATTAACTAACTTTGATTCTACATATTGCTATGCATTGGGTTATTATGTTGGAGCCCTCCTTCATAGCAGGAAAACTAGATTAATCTTATAAGTTTTTGTTTTTTCTTATGCTGAATATTCTATCTTTTGATTATTGAATTATTTATTTCATCTAGATAGCTAAAAATTTGTGGCTTAATTTGTGGTTTTGATTTGATGTTGTCATCAAGTTGGGAATTTGAGTGCTCTAGTAGAAGAATAAACTATTGGTGGAACTATACATGCCTCACTGAGGGCTGTGGAGAGGAGACATGATACAACACCTTTCATTGATATTGTCGATGTCATTGTCTTTTATATTGTTGGGACTTTTGATAATTTGAAGACATATTTTTCCTCTATGACAAACTAAGTTTATAAAATCTATTACTATATCAAACTGGAATATGGTTCACCGAAATGAATATTTCTTTGTTGTTCTGCTCAATATTGATTTTTCCTTTTTAGGTAAATTCAAGCTTGTGATCAAGAAAGCTATGGTGGAACTTGATGTTAATATATTAATGCAAATCTCTTATTCATTGATCTCATTTAACTATTCAAATTCTACTATGTGTATATTGAATGTCAATTTGTGTATAATATTAATTACTACTAGCATTTTGCTGTTAACTGTGACTTGTGTCTCATAGGGCCTTGCTCTTATAAGAATTCTAATCATTTTCTTAGTTGTCGCTATTGGTGGGTTCATTTAAGTAGGCTCACATGCCCTTTATGTTTATATAAAGGATGGATAATAATTAAAGAAAAAAAAGAAAAAGGATTTTAATAAAACAAGGATTCTTAATCCTTTTGCAACAAGACTTTGTATATGTATATATTGGCTTGGTTTACGTGCATAAGTATGAGAAAAAAGATGAATTGAGAAACCGTGAGTCAAAGGGCCAAAGAGGAAGATTGTATTGGTTTTCACTCATCCTGTTATAAGATTGATCATGAAGCTTACTCTGATTTGTATGAAATTTGAATATGTTATTTTTGATGTTTTGGGTAATTTAGTACATATGTTATCTTAAAGTTTTCTTTTTCTTTGATGCTTGATTTTACACAATAATTAGTTAGGATTATTGTGTAGAGGTTCCACCTATTTTGGTGAAGAGTTTTATTCAGGGTATTCCATAGAATTTCTAGGAAGACATTGTTGTACCCATTAATTATTTATCAGTGGAAGAATTACTACTGGACTAGGTCTTGTGGTTATTACTCTTACATTGAAGGATTTTCCATGTTAAAAATTGATGGTCTCTTAATTTGTTTTTTAGTAGATAATTTTGCATTGGATTTATTTTATTGCATGGGGATGACAAAGTTTATTTAGGTAATTTAATATTTTTTGATGTGATATATTCTAGTATTTTTCCCAACAAGTGGTATGAAAGCTTGTTGTTGCTTTACTACATGTGATGAAATGGAGGAAAATTTCGGAGGCACGATGATTAAATTAAATTCTTCAAATTATTCATATTGGAAGTCTAGAATGGAAGACTTAATATATTGCAAAGATTTGTTTGATCCCATTGAAGCTAAAGGTATTAAACCTGCTGAGAAGACTGATTAGAATTGGAATAAAATAAACATGAAGACTATTGGCTTGATTAGGCAGTGAATTGATAATAGCATATTCCATCATGTGTATTGAGATTGAGGCTCATGAATTGTGGACTAAATTGGCTAGTCAGTATGAGTGTAAAACTGCACAGAATAAAACCTTTTTAATTTGGAAGCTAGTGAACATGAAATATAAAGAAGGGTTTTCAATGATAGAGTATCTGAAGAGCTTTTAAGGTGTGGTGAATCAATTGACTGCTATGAGTATGATCTTGGATGATGAGATGCAAGTACCTTTCGTAAGATTAGGTGCAGCCAAGAAGGGGAAATTTCAAAAATTTTCTCAGAGAAACCCTCACAGTGGCCGAACCTAATCCCCCAGAA
>JANHAO010012452.1:0-16376 GCA_026873985.1 Saraca asoca | reverse complement strand
ATAAGGTAAGGTAAATCCTAATCCTAGGCCTTTTTGCATTTAATACTTTCTTTAGTCTACATCTTTGTTCTCTTTATTTCATTATCATCCTTTACTTTTCTTTATTTTCTACTACTCTCTCCATTCTTCAATCTATCTAGATAGTTAAACTGTAAAGGTTTCAGTATTTAAAAAGAATGAAACTTCCCTGTGGGATCGACACGTATTCGCCGGTTCTTTACTACATCTACGCCATGCCCTTGCGGTTATTTTAAAACATACAACAAGTTTTGTGCACATCACATATTGATTTTGATTAGTTTATGTATTATCATAATTTATTAAAGTTATGGATTGGTATTTGTGGCACTAGTGTGATTGTATACTGAAATAAACTAGATATAGAGTAAGGGATTTACTTATTAAGTTTTGACGGAACTCACTATGTCTTTATGTCTTCCTTTTCATAAAAATATTTTAAGATGTAGATTATCTGATGTCTCAAAGACCATATTGGCTAAGAAATACAACATAGTACTTGTAGGAACAGTTGGCAGTAAACAATTTTATATATACATTCATTGAGTCATTATGTTTTTATATATTGTAATGTTTATAAAAAATTGAGATTTATTTGAAAAGTTTTGATATTGAGAAATAGCTTTTATAGACAAAATTCTATTGAAATATGTTAAAAGCTTTTTTGTTAGTGAATAGGAATCACAAGCATTTAAAAAAATTAGCCGGTATTCTTTTTTATGTTTAATAGGTAATATGCATTGAGAAAGTATGTGTAAGGCTTGGAGTTGGATGTCCCGTTGTATTCCAAAAATTTGGGGCATGACATTAGACTGGGTGCTAGACTTGGTTGGCCAACTTAGTAAGAAATTAACGATAATTAATTAGGTGCTAGGCTTAATTAGTTTCTTAGCTAAGTGGTCAAAGAAGAAATGAAACAATTGTGTCAAGGATCAATCACAAAATTAATTATAAAAGTCCCTTGAATTAAGGCTTTCTCATTTGATTTCCCATCCATGTTTGATTTTGTTCACTTCACTTGAATTGTTTGTTTTAATTCCTATTCTAATTACATATCCAACCCTCCCCCATTTTACACTGCAAACATGTAGAAATTAATCACTAGTCTTTGTGGATTTGTCCTAAACTCTCCTTATTTATAAGTTTAGGTAATTTAGCTTTATTATCTTTGTAGGTCTTAACAACTGTTAGTATCACCTAAAGAAAGCAATTTATAGGTTGAAACAAGTTCCAGGGGCACGATATTCAAGAATTGATTGTCACTTTGAGAATCATGATTTTCGAACAATTGCAAGTGAGCCCACTTTATATTTCAAAACAAAAGGTGTAGCAAAGGTATTTATTATTTGTCTCTACATGGATTACTTGATTTATATTGAAAATTGTGATGTTTTGTTAAATGAGTTTAGAAGTCTTATGATTCATGAATTTAAGACTGATTTGCGTTTGATGAATTATTTCTTGGGATTAGAAGTGTTTCAGTGTGATGCTAGAATTTTTATTCCTCAAGAAAAATATATTAAAGATTTTTTACAAAGGTTTTGACTGCAAGATTGCAAACTTGTGAACACTACTATGATAACTAGTCAAAAATTCAACTTGGAAGATTGAGAAGGGAAGTTTGATGCCTGGATTTATAGAAGCTTGATTGGAAGCTTACTGTATCTTACTAATAATGGGCCTGATATAGTGCAAGCAAGATGTTTGTTGCCTAGATTCACGCAAAGTCTAAGCAAAATTCATTTTTGAGCTGCCAAAAGAATCATGAGATATTTGAAAGGATCACTTCTGGCTTGTTGTATTCTGTCACTAATGACTTTGAGTTATATGGTTTCTCTAGTAGTGAGGGTTGGTTCCATTAATGATAGAAGAAGTACAACAAGGTATGTTTTTAACATTGGATCAGGTGCCATATGATGGAGCTAAAAAAAAAAAAAATACCTTGCCAAGTTGTATGGGTGAGAAGGAACTTAGAAGACATGAGGCAACAACTATCCATTGTGATAACTAGTCCACAATTGCAATGACAAAAAAATTTAGTATTTCATAATCGCACTAGACACTTAGAAACTCGGCATCATTTCATGAGGAAGTTAGTTGCAAAAGAAAGCATTGAGGTGAAGTACTGCAATGCCAAAAGTTGCAAATTTGTTCACAAAACCACTTCCCTTGTAGAATTAATTTGTTCACTTAAGAAAAAAAAAATTAGGTGTTGTGAATTTCAACATTAAGGGGGAGTGTTGGAAATAATGCTGAAATTTGTGATAGCTCGTCCACAATTGCAATGACAAAAAATTTGGTATTTCATAATCGCACCATGCCCATAGAAACTTGACATCATTTTATAAGGGAGTTGGTTGCAAAACAAAGCATTGAGATGAAGTACTACAATAACAAAAGCTACAGATTTGTTCACAAAGTCACTTCCCTTGGAGAATTTTGTGTACTTAAGAAGCAAATCAGGTGTTGTGAATTTCAGCATTAAAGGGGAGTGTAGGAAATAATGCTAAAATTTGTGGGTCCTTATCTTTTATGTTGTTGTTAGATTTATTTTTTCTTGAACCAATCAATTGCAATCCTTGCTGTGGAATTTAGCAATCAACGAAATGGTGCAAGTATACACGGTCAACAAAGAATATAGTGAAAATAATTTCAAAGGTTGAATCTCACAGAGAATTGATATAATATTTTTAAGTACTAAAATTGTCTTGAATTGATTTTATTTATAAATAATTAAGAAATAAATTTAACAACTATAAATTTAAATAAATAAAATAAGAATAATTTAACAGAGCAAAAATTTTTATTTATAATAATCAAGAGAAAACCCTAGGGTCTGCAACATCACCAATTTTAGATGAATTAAAATTATCACTTCATGTTAATCATCACCAAATCCTATTGTTAATCAATGCTCTAATGTATTAATAATACTGTTATGATAGATGAATATTATATTCTTTTAAATCAAAACACTATATTCTTATGTGAATTGAAAATTTAAAAGAACTCATTAAGTAAAAGTATAATCATAATTGCATCTATAATATAAATATATTTCCATTCTATATTAAACTAGCATCACCTTTGCAAGAGTCTATGATTTAAACTTTCTTTTCCAATAATCATTTAAATCAACTCACAAATCTTTAAATTGCTGGCCAAATAACTCATAGACATTAAGCTCAAAATAGACAAATAATAATTAATGACGAATAACAATAGAAAGCTTTAAAAATTAATCCATCAAGGAATATGATCCATGACAACCCTAAAAAGATTATTTAGCTTAAATTATAAAATTAAAAATGATCATTGTAGAAAGAAAGAATAAAATAGACATCAAAGAACTCTAAGACTCGAAAACTGAGGTGTCGAAGAGCATCTGCAATCCTTATTTTCCTCTTCAATTCTCAGCTTGTGGTTGCGTGCTTCTCCGTTGTGCTCCATGTTGTGTTTGCGGCCTCTCGTCCTTTTCATTGCTACCCCCTTTTGATGTTCCTCTCTTGCCTCTTTATATAGTCAAGGGTGCAGCGCCCTTTTCTTCAAAACAAAGGTTTGGGCCTTACATAAAAGATAAGGGTCAATTGGCCCCTTTTTAAAACACCACGTTGCTTTTACTTTTTTATTTATTTTTTTAAAACATGCTAATTTAAAAGGCTACAACTTTAAATTATATTTTTTTCTTTACTTCAAAACTATTAGATATATAATCTTCTTTTTTCCTTTTTTATGAACTGTTAGCATTTTATTTCCTATGAAATGATTTAAATAATTAATTGTAATAATAAACAAAATGATAAAAATATGACAATAAATTACTCAAAATAGATACATGAAAATATATAAAATCATGAACTTATGAAATATCCCAAACTAAATGTCCTCCAACAAAGGAAAAGAAAATTAAATCATGGATAAGTTTTTTTTTTAAAAAAAATCCATTTCCTAAGATTTTCATAGGAATTGCCATAAATATTTTATAAAAATATAATTCAGAGATCATTCAAAACAACCATCAAGAAATATAAAGATTCTCATGCTTGTAACATTCCATCATGAAATCTGAATTGTGTATGTGCAAGTAATCTCAAATTTCAAACATGCCTCTCAGGTGAAATTATGCAAACCCATGAATCACTAGATACGGTCTTAAGCATTCTAGACATTTCATAAGTTTGCATTTCATAACCTTCTCCACTAATGCGGACAAATATATCAATCTTGATCAATAGGACTTTATTTAGGTCGTAATGTTTGACCAAGGTGTTAGCTCACAAATGAAAGGAAATAGATTTTAAAATCAAGATAGCTAACAATACTAAACACATAACAATCCACTCCTCTTTTTTTTTCTACTTTTAACAATAACAAATATAACAACAAAAATAAAAATAAAATGTAGCCTATATATATATTTTTAAGTAGCATCTTTTATTGATTTCTAACTTGAAAACTTCTCTCATTATTATATCCATTCCCCTCAAATAACAAGTTTGTGCATTAAAGCTCTCTTGAAGGGTAAATTCATGGTTTTTTAGGCTAATTAAGGTCAAGACAGTGAGGTTATAAGAAAGAAATTTGAATGGTGGTCAATAATATACTTTTGTGTACGTCATTCTTTCAACAAGGCCCAAAAGTGGTGACTGATGATAAAAATGCAACAAAGTTGGCTCGAGAGGCTCAAACAATCCAAAGGTGGCCTAAATCATATCTAAATCAATGTCACCTAGGATTTTGCCTCATAGGTTAATCCAACAAGTTCTAACATGTTTAAAATAATGGACTTGTTTCACATAACTCACACAATTCTTCACTAAGAGGCAAACAATTTACATAATTATGGCATTAAGTGTCCATTAAATGAAATCAACAAAAGAATCAATTAATCATTAGGATAAGTATCTACCATTCTCTCCAAATCATATTCCATGCACATGAAGAATATATCATTAGCTTATGATATCAAAGGAAGTAAAAACAATTTTTAATTAATTTTTATTTTTAATTTTAAGAAATGCAAAAAATGCAAGAAGAAAATAGCAAAAACAACAGAAACAATCGCAAGAAAATAACAAAAAATGCAATAAAATTGGAAATTCCTCACCTCCAAACTAAAACCTAACATTGTCTTTAATGTTATCAAACTAAAGAAGAAGGAAATTCCCTATTATTAACCTCTTTTGTGTCTATGGTATTGTGCTAGTGGCATTGAAAAACCATAATCCATACTTAAACAAGTTCACCTGCCATTCAAAACAAAATTATAGAACACAGTAACAAAGTGAAAGAAAACAAAACAACTAAATAAAAAACAATGAACCAAAGAGAAAAATTAACAAAATAAATTATTAAAGTAATAGAAAATTTAAAGTCTTTAGCTTGACTTGGAACTTTCACATGGCATCAATTAGATTTATAGTTGATTTTTGACGATTAACAATTTTGCACAAGTAATGCTTTAACCGTTGTCCATTGACCTTGAAAGTTCACTTGATGTTCTCATCTTCAACTTCTATAGCTCCATAGGGTGAAACTATAGTTACTTTAAATGGGCCTGACCAATATGACTTCAACTTCCTATGAAATAGCATCAACCAAGATTTGTATAACAAAACTTGTTGTCCAATCTCAAATTAGTGTCATAAGCATCCAATCGAAACTTGTCCAATTCATTGAGTTAAATTAGTCTTTTCTCACCCATCAATTTCATATCCATGTTTAAATTTTTCATAGCCCAATAATCATGATGCTTAAGTTCTACAAGAAGATGATATTTGAAATCTCTTTCTTCACTACCTCTTTTATGATCTCATTGAACCTTTTCTAAGCTTCAGTAGTTAGCTTGCAATCTTCCTCTAACAAAATCTTATGCATGTATATTGATGGATTGATTCCCTTTATATCAACCATGGTCCAACCCAAAGCTTTCTTGAGTTCTCGTAACACCCTCGGTAGCTTCTCCTCTTGTACATCATTAAGTACAAACAAAATGTCATTAAAAAAATTGATGATTCACCTAAGTATACATATCGAAGATGGTCAGGTAGTGGCTTAAGCTCTATAGATGCTAGATACTCGCTAGATGATTTCTCGTTATCTCCCTCAGGAGAAGAAGATGGCTCAATCAATTCAAGCTTAGCTTTTAGCCTTTTGATGAAATTAACTCTGAAACATATTCATTTGTTTCACTTCTATCATCCTTATATCCATAAGTAAGCAATGTTGCTAAAGGATCCTCTTGACATTCCTCTTCAATGAATTCTTCTACAAGCTTATAAATGAAATTAACTTTCAAGCATTCATTATCCTCACTAGGGAACTTCATTGCTTTAAGCACATTAAACTTGACTTCTTGATCCTGAACTCTCATAGTAAGTTCACCTTTTTGAATATCAATCAAAGTCCTTCCTATAGCTAAAAATGTTTTACCTAGTATGATGGGTATCTTAGAGTCTTCTTCCATACCCAAGACTATGAAATCTATAGGTCAACTTAATTTCTCAACTTTAATAGAGATATCTTCAATCACTCCTCTTGAATGTTTTAGTGAATGATCTGTTAACTGCAATGCCACTGTGGTTGCCCTCATCGAGTCTTTTGAATGTGCACAAGGGCATAAGATTGATGCTTGCCCCTATATTACAAAGAGCTTTACCAAAATACTGATTTACAATAGTGAATAGTATTGTAAAACTCCCTGGATCTTAGGAGGCTACTTTCTTTGTAGAGTAGCACTACATTATTTGGAAAGTGCTACAGTCTCAAAGTCCTTTAAATGCCTCTTTCTTGATTCATGAATTTGGCATAACTAGCATTTGTTCTAATGCATTAGTGAAGGGAATGTTGATGTGCAATTTCTTGAAAACATCAAAAAAGTTTGAGAAGTGCTTGTCCATCTTGTGCTTCTAAAGTTTTTGTGAAAATAAAAAATGGTGGATGATGAGGCTTTTATACAAAAGGTTTTGGCAACATGAGGATTTCTTGAAATGTTGCCTTATTTGTATTAACAAAGTTTTGATATACACTTTTCTCCTTTCAAGTCTCTTTTCTAGTAGTCATGGCTTCAAGGAGTTCCTTTTCCACTTCTCAATGTTATGGCTTTGCAATGCTCCTTCCTTCTCTATTAGGGTTCTCTTCAGTGTTGTTTGGCCAAGAACCCAATTGATAAGTGTTTACTAAACTAGCTAATTTACTTACTTTCACCTTCAAATTATAAGTGGAAGTTGCTTGACTATGAAAGATGGTGCTAGTCTTAGCCATATGCCATGGAAACATGTCTTCTAAGTAAGGTTTCTTCTCTTGTGTGGGCATTGGTTAAGATGCAACTCCTTGATTATTATTATTCCAGAAAAAGTTTGGATGATTCTTCCACCTTGGATTATAGAAATTTAAGTATGGATTATTTTGTTACCGATTGTAATTAACAACAAATTGAACTAACTTAACATTTATGGAGCACTTTTCATGATCTTTTTTTCCCACATAAATTTCATATGCCACTAAAGAACTTTGGATTGAATGGACCCACATGATATCAAGCTTCTTAGTCGATGTAACAACTTGAGTAGTGTCATGCCCAGATTCTCAGCACATGATCGGCATAGAAGGTCACTTAAAGGTGGCTTCCTACCAGCTTGAACAATACAATAAGACTTTTAATGCTACACTTTTCCTATGTCGAAAGTGACTTGACAACGATAAACTATGCAAGACAAGATAGATGATGTAAAAAAATCAAATTAGACTCATTTAATAAAGTGTTTATTCTAGCAAAGTCTCTTCTATTTGTCGAACCTTAGGCCATAGGCTAGTACAACATCTATAGGCCACATGCCCTACTCAACACCTATATAAACAATCAAAATGCAACACAACACTTAGATACATCAGGATACATAATCCATTAGGCAACTTCCATGTATATACATGGGAAAACACAATGTAACCAACTACCAAAACATCTGTAACAAAATGCTTCCATGCTCTATAAAAGTTGCCTACCCAGTCATGGTGAAGGATTAGGTCCAGGGATATGCGAAGGGATGGTAGAAGCAACTTCAAACTCTAAAAAAGCATTTTGCAAAAAAAAAAAAAAGTTAGTTTCTTAGAAACCTAGTGAGGGAATAATTCGCTAGGAACAATGAATAATCACAATTTTATTCAAAATCAATTTGGCATAAATATAGATATGTATCTATTTATAAAACATCTTGCGAAATGAAAATGTTTGTTTCAACCAATAAAACTCAAAATTTAAATGTGACAAAGGAATTAAAACTCAATTAGATTATATTTCCCAAACATGCAAAATAAGAAACATATAATGAAATTTCCAATACACTCATCAATATGGAAAGTCACTAAAATACTTCTTATTTAACAAATATACATGTATCAAGGAAAAAAAAGGACATTTCAATATACAATAAGATGCTAATAGTGGGTTCTTATAGATAACCTTACCTAATACTGATTAGTCATCAACATTCATCTTATCCCTCCAATAATTATTCTCCCCTTATCCCTCCACCAGTTTTAGTTCTTAATCCAATTCTATTCACAATTGCACTTGGAAGTTTTCTAGAGGAATTCTCCATGGATCTAAATTACCACTTCATAATAAAATTCAAGACTTGACTATTTTGTAAAACAATATTCTTGAACAAAAGATGAATGAACATTTCCAATCCATTTATACATTCAATCATTTGACAATTCATTTAACAAATTCGTGGAGCACATTTGCCAAGGGTTTCAACAAACCATTACTTTAATATATTAGTATTTCTAACATCAAACACATGAAACAAGTTTTCCAAATATGCAATGTACATAAAACCTACCATGGCATATAATTTCACTTTCAAATATGAGTAACTAGTAAGATTTCAAAATAGTTTGGAATCATGATATATTATAATTTCCAAGTTCAAAATAGTAGTTAATATGAGTTTTTGCATAACAAACATAAAAAGTGAAGTAAATTATTCACTCACCTTTAAAGGTAAAAAAATAACTTCATATTATATTGTGAATCTCAACTTCCCAAAGATAACCTATCTAGCAAGTTCATCAAAACCTAATAACCATTGATCATAAATCATCTCTTAAAATAATTTTCTAATTTCATTTAAAATATTTTAATCACTTATATGATATTTTAAGACAAAAGAAAATTAAGTTGAGAAAGAGTACATATATGCTCACCAATTTAGTATAGTGTTGGGGTTTTTGGCTTAGGGTTGTCAATTGAGTAAAGTAAGGAGATGAGCTAATCTTGTTGTGGTCTCCAACTACTAGTTGTAGCTAGTCACCAGCTTACATGAACAGGTAGCTTAGACCAACCAAGGAGTGCTTCGAGCTTGACAGAATTAGCCAATTGCAATCCACCATTATGTAGGACCGACAACCAATACAGCAAGATATAGAGAAATGCCAACAAGACCAACAACACCATTGCTAGATGTAGAGGAACATTGATGAAGCTAACATTTTTTTGTGACAGAAATAGGGGAAAATATTTTAGGTCAGCAATTGACCCATAACACCTTAACCACTACTACTATTCGATTTAGCTAGACAATACATCTAGTGGTCTCTGGCAAACTAATGTCTAGCATTGATCCTTGTTAGCCCAGCCAGCCTATTCATGTCCTTCATGTGATGCTGAAGCAATTAAAATGATGGAGTGATGAGAGAAAAGCTTAAGGTTGGATCAATGATCTGATTGAAGGAAGATGGGAGCCAAATGAAGTGATGAAGAAGGAGGAGCAAAGTAGAGCAGAAATTGAAGAAGAAGAAGTGGAGCAAAGTAGAGCAGGAAGAAAATGCAAAAGTAGGATAGAAGAGAAGAAAAAAATTGGGGGGGTTCAATTCGAAGAAAGAAAAAGGAAAAAATAAAGAAATAATGTTATATATATTATTTATTATTTTGAACTTTAATTCACAAAAACATAATTTTAAACACTCTTTCTTTTTTATACACTTTATTTACAATGTTACACATATGTTAATAATAAAACTAAATTATACTTCTTGTCTATTTAATCCTCATCACACATTACATATTATATAACAAACATAATATAACAAGTGTCATAAACTCTCCCAACCTCAAAAGAAATCAACCTCAAATTCTACAAGCAAGATTGCAAGTGGGACAGTACAAAATACTTTCACAAACTATTAAAGGTATAGTTTTAAAAACATTAGAATAGGAAGATTCATACTGATAACTATTCAAAAAGGTAAGGATATTTGTCTTTCATGACTGGTTCAAGTTCCTAAGTCATCTCTTTTTTTCCATGGTTTTTCCATAGGACTTTCACTAAAGGATATTCCTTGGAGTGAAATGTTCTGATCTGCTAGTTTATAATAGCTCTAGGACTCTCCTCATAACTTAAGTGACTATGCAACTTAATTGGGATTCATGGAAGGACATGAAACAGATTTGGAACATGCTTTTTCAACATGGACATGTGAAAAATGGGATGAATGCTCTCCAACTCTGGAGGTAGATTTAATTTATAAGCCATGACATTTATCTTCTTCATTATAGGAAACTGACCAATGTAATAGGACTTAACTTTCCCTTCTTGCCAAATCTCATCACTGTTTTCATAAGTGATATTTTCAAGAATACTTGGTCACCCACTTCAAACTCCAAATTTTTTCTTCTCTTATTTGCATATGACTTTTGATAGTCTGAGCAATTATCAATTTTTCTCTAACAATTTTAACCTTCTTATTAGCATTTTGAACCAAATCTAAACCAACCAATAAGAAATCTACATTTCCTTCCATACAATGCTTTAAAAAAAGCCATCTAAATTGAAGAATGATAACTGTTGTTATAAGTGAATTCAATAAAAGATAGATATTACTCCCAACTACCCTCAATTTCCAAAACACAAGCTCAAATCATGTTTTCTAGAAGTTGAATTAACCTTTTAGATTGTCCATTTGTTTGGGGGTGAAAAGTTGTGCTAAAATGAAGTTGTGAACCCAAGGCCTCCTAAAAAGATTTTCAAAATCTAGTTGTAAATTGAGTGCCTTGATCAGATATGATAGACAATGGAACACCATGAAAAGATACAATTTGAACTAGATGCAATTGAGCATACTTAGAAGCTAAATAAGTGGTCTTCACTAGAAGAAAATGGGCACCTTTTGTCAAATGATCTATGATCACCCATAAAGATTTATAGCCCTTTGGAGTCCTTGCTAATCCAATGAGGAAGTCCATGGATACTCTCTTCCATTTCCACTCAAGAATCTCTAAATTTTAGTGCAAACTCGTAAGTTTCTGATGTTCAACTTTTTAATGAGTAAGACATTGGGAAACAAATTATACTCCTTGACACCAATAGCCTGTCTTCAAATCTGGGTACATTTTGTTATTATAGATTCATAACATAAGATGAAGAGTGTGCCATATGCATAAGTTATTGTCACAATCCATCCACTTTAGGCACCCAAATTTGGCCATGATATATTAAGGTTCCTTGTTCATCCTTTACCAATCCCAAATCTAGCTCTTTTTTTAATTTGTCAAGCAACCTATTTTTATTTTGATCTTCAACCTATATGACCATAATTTGATCAACTAGTGGGAAATTATACTTGCATGTGTGGTAGAAGTATCCTGGGTTTCAATATTTGTAATTTGGATTCCACTAGTTTCTACCTTGTTTAACGTTAGAATGATTGATCTTCTTTGCATATCGATATGAGTAAGACTCCTCATTGATTTCCTACTCAATGCATTAGTGACAACATTGGCGTTGCCTGGATGATGCAAAATGGAGCAATCATAATCTTTTATGAGCTCCATTCATTAGCGTTGTCTAAGATTCAAATTTTTTTGCTGAAAAATATATTTCAAGCTCTTATGATCAATGTAAATCTCACAAGTCTCTCCATAAAGATAATATCACCAAATTTTCAATGTGAACACCACTATGGCCATCTCCAAATCATGGGTAGGACAATTCTACTCATGTTTATTAAGTTGTCATTATACGTAAGCTATAACTTTACCATGCTGCATTAGAACACACCCAAGGCCTACTTTGGAGGCATCATAATAAACTGTGTAGCTACCACCATTCAAAGGTAAAGCCAATACTAGAGCCATGGTCAAACACTCTTTAATCCTGAAAACTTGCTTCACATAGATTAGACCATACAAATTTGGTGTTTTCTTTAGTCAACTTGATCAACAGAGCTAAAATTTGGGAGAAATCTTTTACAAAACAGTGGTAATACCTGGCCAAACCCACAAAGCTATAAATCTTGGTCATTGAGGTAGGTTTTGACAAATTTTAAATTGCTTCCACTTTCATAAGGTTTACATTGATACCTTCTTAGAAACCATATATCCTAGAAAAGTCACATTGGATAACCAAAATTCACCCTTTAAAAATTTAGCATGCAACTAATGTTGTCTAAAAGTTTGTAAAACCATCCTAAGATGTTGCTCATGTTCTTGGTCACTATGGGAATACACTAAGATATTATTAATGAACACAATTATAAATAGATCAAGGAAAGGTCAAAAAACTTTATTCACTAGATCCATAAAAGCTATATGAGCATTAGTCAATTCAAAAAATATTACCAAAAACTCATAGTAACCATAGCAAGTGCAAAAGGTAGTTTTTGGAATGTTTTTCTTCCGAATTCCTAACTAATGATAGCTTGAGCATAAATTAATCTTGAAAAAGCATTGTGCACCTTGCAGTTGATCAAATAAGTCATGAATTCTCAGTAATGGATATTTATTTTTCATTGTGACTTTATTTAACTACTTGTAATCAATACACAGCCTCAAAGTTACATCATTATTTCTCACGAATAACATTAGAGCTCCTTATGGTGATATACTAGGCCAAATGAAAACTTTATCAACCAAGTCTTGTAACTGTACTTTCAATTGCTTCAATTTAACTAGTGTTATCTGATAAGGTGGAATGGAAATGGGATTGATGCCTAGGGCAATATCAATACAAAACTCAATTTCTCACTCTAGTGGCATTCCAAGTAGCTCATCAAGAAAAAAAATTTAGGAATTCTCAAACCACTAGTACATCTTCTTCCTTTTATTCTAAATGTTTTGTGCCCCTGGCATATACTAGATAAGCCTCACATCCTTTCCTAATTATCTTTCTAGCATTTAAAGCTGATATAAAGTTAACATGAGCATCATTCCTTTCTCCCTGAAAAAAAATGAGATCTCCATTTGGTATATAAAAACTAACTAGTTTCTTATGACAATCCATACATGTATGATGTGTTGATAACTAACCCATGCTCAAGATAACATCAAAATCAACCGTATCTAACATAATCAAATTAGCAGGAAAAATAATTTGATTCACATCAATTTCATAAGAAGATATCATATCACAAGTAGTTAATGTTTGACTTAAAAGAGTAGATACTAATAACTATGAGACTAAGGAGAGTCTAGGTCTGGCAAATCATAAACCAAGATAAATTGAAATAAATGAGTGAGTTGCACCTGGATCAAATAACACATGAGCTTGAATAGAATTATCTGATAAAGTACCTATAACCTCTACATTGGAAGCCTAGGCATCCTACCTAGTTAAAGCATAAACTTTTGTAATAGTTCCTTGCTTGCTACCATAATCTCTACAAGAAAGACCCTTGTTTCCCCCTTTTCTACCATACTTTGATGGTAGTGGTCTCATAGACACTGTAGAACATGATGAAACATTTCCTAATGCACCTGTGGCCTTACTGCCACTATGCGGGACTACTCAATATGGATAGTCTCACCATATGAACCATTTGACCACACCTTAAACAAGTTTTAATTTTCCATTTACAAACCCCTAGATGTATTTTACCACAAGTCCTACATGGCCTCGGTGTCTCTGGTTTAACTGGAGTGGGATAAGTAGTGGCTAGTTCTTCTAAGAGGTTGATGACTCAAAAAGTGACTCCTATCGGTCACTGACTCTATTGGGGCCTTGGTCAAAACTGTATATCATGCCTCCATGAAGAAAGAGCACTAGACATCGAAGAGGACTATCATTTGGAATCTCCACTAGTACATTTGTATGTTGATATCTTCCTTACACTATTTTAGGCTACTTTTTTCTTCTTTCTTTTGATAGATCTCACTTCTCATTCTATAACCCTATTGTAAACTTGTTCATATGTGGTCCCCTCAAAAACTCGAATGAAATTGAAGTAATTATCATTAAGATCCTCAACAAATTTCTTAGTCTTGTCCCTTTCAACAAAGATTATTTCCTGATTTGCGTGTCATCCTTGCATTAGGGGCCATGCTAATCTTCTCTGCATAGTTCCTATTGTTATTAGCAACAAATTGAACTGACTCAACATTGATTGGACAATTTTCAAGATCATTTCCCCCCCCCCCACAAATTTCATGTACCACTAAAGAACTTTGGATTGAATGGACCCGTATGGCATCAGGTTTTTTAGTTAGTGCAACAACTTGAGTAGATAATGTACGTGAACTCCAGCCACTGATAGCTATTGGTAGCCATTTCATCTAATAAATCATAAGCCTCATCAAACACTTCCCCATAAGAGTACCCCCTACTACAACACCAATTGTCATTTGAGTTGGGCCTACCAAATAGTTATAACACATTGAACTTAAAGTCTTTTTGATAGCCCATAATGTGGACATCTTCTGAACAGATCTTTGTACCCTTCCTAAGCATCATAAAGTGATTCAAAATCATGTTGTAAAAAAGAATTAATGTCATTCCTCATTTTTGCAGTTTCAGCAAGTGGAAAGAACTTGTTTAAACACTTTCGGGTTAAGTGATCCTAGCTAATGATTGATCCTGAAGGAAGAGAACTCAACTAACTCCATTGTGTTTGAAAGCATGACATATCTCTAAAAATTAAAGCCATGAACATTAGGGTCATCATTAGGTAGCCTTCCAATCTGCATTAAAGCATGGATCATTTGAATAATCATAGACTTAATTGCAAAATTATTAGCTCAGATGGCAGGTCTCCTAATACTAGAATGGATGCCATTAACTAAAGGCACGTCATAGTCTCTCAAACTTTTCAACTATTCAGCTTTCTTTGGATTTGCATTAGTGGAAATCAAAAAATTAAAGATATTTCCTATGAAAAAAAAAATTCAAAGTAAAACCAAAACCAAGTGGTATTATTGTTAAAAAGATTATAAAACAATTCCCCCATAATGACACTGAAAACATGTTGTGCAATTTAGCAATCAACATAATTGTGCAAGTATACACAGTTAACAAGTAATCTAGTGAAAATAATTTCAAAAGTTGAATCCCATAGGATGATCTAATCTTATTAAGTACAAAAATTGTCAAGAATTGATTTTATTTGTAAATAATTAAAAATGGAAATTTAAAAAATATAAATTCAAATAAATAAAATAAGATAAATTCAGCAAAATAAAAATTGTAATTTATAATAATCAAGGGAAGAACCTACACTGCAAAAAAAAAAAAAGGGAATTTGGCCATCAAAAATAGTGATCGGATTTTTTATTTTTGCTACTACTTTGCGACTAAATGGCTTAAAAAATTAGAAAATATTTTATGATTTAGTGACTGAATCAGTAATCGAATATTTTAGTGGCAAAGTTTTTGGTCGCTATTCGATCCCAGTCAAGTAGCAAACAGTGAAAATTTTAATTTTTTTTTTGGGAAAAATGTTTGCGACCGAATATTTCGATGGCCCTATTAGGTCTTGAACCATTAGCGATTGAATTTTTCGGTTGCTATTTGCAATACAGAATGGAGGAATAAAATGAAATACTTTTTCAAGGACTATATTGAAAGGTTATTGATTTTGATGGGTTATTTTTGTATTAATACAAAGTTTGGGGCTAATTTTGCAGATTTTTTTTGGGGAACCAGCCCAATCGGTAGTTGGTCACCTGCCCCCCTTTCTGTTTCTTGTCTTCTCTTGCTTGATTTTTGCCCTAACTTTTTTCCTCTTTCTCTGTCTCGCTCTGGCTCACCCTCTCTCTCCTAGTGTTTTCTTCTTCGACCAATCATACTCCGGTAAGTTTGACGAGCTTCGTCCTCCTTCGACCTCCTTCTCCCTTCGCATGGAGCTTTGCATCTTCCTCCTTGTGCCGTTTTATTCACGATATGCTTTAATCTCAAAATTTATTTGTTGTTTTTATTTTCATGTAATCTAGTTTGTGTTGGTTTCTGTTAATTGAAAATCATGTCACCTGTTTCTGCTATCTAGTTTGTGTTGGTTTTTGTTAATTGAAAATCATGTAATCTAGAACTATATCTCCTTAAGCAGAAAGAAGCTAGATATCTAAGAGTGTTAAATTTATGCATGAC
>JANHAO010012451.1:0-16371 GCA_026873985.1 Saraca asoca | reverse complement strand
TAAATATAGTTACATAATTAAAGGAATAAATTCTACTAAAATTTTGTAAGAGATTTGATTGAATTAAATTGATATTAAAAAATTTTAATCAATAAATTGATATAAATTAAATAAATGAGTGATCAAATTGATGTACAGAACATATTTGATATAATTATTTTATAAGTTAAATATTTTTTAATTTATTAATCAAGTCACTATATTATAAAATTTTCATGTTGTAATATATTTCAAAAATAAGAAAAATAATTTATTTGATTAAAAAAATTCAGCTTGAAAATTACTTGTTTATATTGAATTATAAATTAATATTTGAAAAATAAAGAAAAAATATTAATTATATATTTTTTTCATAGTTATTTCATTCTCATTAAAATATAAATATTTTTATTCTCCTTTTCTCTCCTCTTATTTTCCTTTTAACTAATCAACAAACTTTCCTTTCCTTTCCACTTTTTTTTTCTCTCATTTTCTTTTCTATCAATCAATAAAATTTTCTTTTCTTCTCATTTTCTTTCCTCCATTATTTTTTCTCTCCAATCAATCAGGGCCCAATGTTCTATATCCTTCAGGTCTTTGGACACTGAAAATAGTGGTAACTAGCTGCTCAGGAGACCCTGGCTTATGTAATTAGCAAAAACGAACAAAGATTAAGCTAAATATATGTGGATGATAAATAAAATATAATTAAACCAGACAAATGCTCTGTTAATAAATCAATTAATGTCAGAATCATTTCATAAATATTTTGGAGAACGGGTTGTGTGTTAATTAGCGACACAATAGAAAAATAAAGACAAGATATAAAAAATGCCATGTGAGAGTCACCAATCTTCGGTCTCTGGATGTCAGAAAAGCTTTCATAGCGTCAGACAACCAATGTACGAGTAAGCAAAATCAAAGCGGATGATGGTAAAGCAAAGTCTTCTCTTTGTGCCTTTCCCTCTTTAGTCTTTGATCACATGAACCTCCTCAAGCCTCAAGCAAAGAAGCCCACTTCCACTACTGTTGGCTTCTGGAGCTTCTTGCCGTTAGACACAGAAACCAGTCACTAGAAAGCGAAAGCCATGGACTTTGACTTCAGGGATTCAAGTATTCATTCTGCCAAACACTTCTCTGCTGTTCAAGCTGCAATGCTTCACTCTGGTACTTGCTTTATCACCTCCCATTTCTGTCAGTTGTTTTCACTATCCACTTAGAGTGCTGAATTGGACTTCTTTTTTTATTTTGGGTAAAACTTACAGCTTTCTCAAATTTTCTATTTTATTTTATAGAATTTTTTACTCAGTATTCATGAATCCAATCTTGTGGCTATTCTATTCGTGTTGGTGCTTGATATGGAATGTTGTTATTTTTGTTTGGTGGACAAAATGAGGAAAGAATTTGACTTGCGTTGCACAGCCTGGTTTTGATCGTGTGGCAAATTTTATGAATTGGTTGATAGTTGATTCAGTGTGAATTGGGTTGACTAGCATCATCATCAGATTCTATTCGGAACTGAAGTTATTTTTTTATTATTTTTTTCTTTTTTGCGGATACTTCAAATTCAGGAGGCTTTCTACAGTTTGCTTTGTCGCTTTTATTTTTATTTTTTTCCAGAAGCAACTGTGGATGCCATTACTTTCAGTTCAAAGGCTAAAGATGTATCTCTTGCAATTCATTTTGTTGTTCTAAAGGGACTCAATTTTTCTGAACACTCAGATGAAGGGGATAGCTATGATATGTATATGAGTTTGTGACACATTCTCTGGTGTTAGAGTGATGGAAATTATATTACCATAGAATGAGTGATAGAATTTTCCTAATTTGGAGGGAATCTGTGTATGGAAACGTTGTCTTCAGAAATTTGATATTTAATTGGGATTTCTAGGAACCAACACAATGAAGAATTTATCAAGTTTCCATATATAATAGGGAAGCTTTTGAAATTTAGGCTTTTTAAGATTTAAGATGATTAAACGCCAGAGTGATTGATGCTGTTGGCGGATAAAGTTGAATACTTTGAATAGACCTGAATTGAGATGACAAATCACATTGAAGAACGAAGCAATTTGATTGATGAACAGCGCAAGAAGTTGGTAGCCAAAATCATAAAACTTCAGCAATCTGTGGATAAGAAGAAGCTGCAATATTTCTTACTGGATGAAAAAAGCCAATCTTTTGACTCCTCAAGGTCACAACTATATAAGCAGTACTTGGATGGAGAGCAAGGTAATGGCACTGCCACATATTACATTGATGTTGGGTATGATGACGATGATAGTGAGAACCAAGAGATGACTCTAATTCAGATGAAGATGAAATTTTGCAATTTTTAGGGCATAGCTCTTATAATCTAGTTATCCAGGGTGGTGCCATCGAAAAGGACTATTTTCTCTTCCTATATCAACTGCATTTTATTATATTTAATTAATATTATTGTTATAGGTAACAAAGAGGATGTAGTTTTTTTGCTTAGGTCCTTGTTAATCAATGGAAGGAACTTCTTGCTTAACAGCAGTCTGTCTGTCTGTGTTAAGAATAAAAACTGCATTCTGGTTCTACTTCATCAATTTTTGAAATGCTTTTTTTGTGGCATTTATAATTTGAATTATTGTGATTGTACTTGAAATGGAATACTAAAACTGATCTCTGTTAAACCATACAGATAATTGTGCAATATTCTATGATTCAGATGGCGATGATGATGCCCGATCTTATTTTCCATGTCCTTTCTGTTATGTGGAAGTTGAAGTTCCTGTGTTCTGCAGCCATTTGCAACAGGAGCATTGCTTTGACCTAAAAGATGCAGTATGAGATTTCGTTATCTATTTTTAATTTTTAGTAGAGGTTATTGCTTAGTGCTTGCCTTCATTCAATTTTATTACAACTGATTTCTTATCATCACATGCCCTTTATCCATGAACTTGGTTGTAAATTATAGTTCCTTGCTTATGTGCTGCTGTGTGTAAACCTGAAATGAAAATTACCTATCTGATTGATATTATCTATTGTCCTGATCTTGGATCAAAGGATACAAATGAATTTATCCAGCAACCATAATAATGGTTAAAAACAGAGAAAAGTTGAAGTTGGACATTTACAAATATTACATGCTGATAATTAGGTTATGATCGAAATCTACTGTGTTGTTGTTTCTGTATCAGGTTTGTCCTCTGTGTGCAGCAAATTTAGGAAAGGATGCAATTGGACATTTTATCGCACAGCATTCAAGCTCACTAAAGGTATCTTTTGATTATCTTGGAATGCCACGTTTCTGAATGTAATCTAAATCTAGCGCACTTTAGGTTTTTGAGCATTTGTCACCATTCTGATTAAGTGGAATGTATTGATATCTTATTTTGTAGCGGAGGAAAAAGTCCGAGCAATCCAATTTCTGGCGTAATAATTCAGCAATGCTTGGCAAGAAACGGGCGACAAATGGCAGGGAAGACAAACATGAATTGATGCCTGATCCACTTTTGTCACCATTTATTTGCAATGTATCTGTTCCAAGCCTTAACCATATCCATCAAGATGAACTATGCAGCAACATGGCCTTGGTCTTTTTCGAAGCCGAAAGGTATAGTTCTTTTGAGACTATTATAGAGGGAAAATTGCTTCGCTTCCAGTTGAGAGTGGATGGCACATAAAAGAATATAGTTGTTAATCTATTAATTTATTACCATTTAATGTATAAGTATAACCATAATTTATTAAACAAAACAAAAACAATGCCTCTTATTATGCAGAGAAATTCAGTAGCACATGGTTTTCACCAACAGTCAGCTGTTTCCTAGTAACTCATCAGCTTATGCTTCGTATTCACAATGCTTCTTATAATTGCATAATAGATTTAGTGAAGTAAACTTGTTAGACACAACCTAGGAAACGGCTGACTGTTGGTAAAAACTATGAATATACGGCAGTGAGCTTTGCATGAGTTGATGGACCTATGTCAGTGAGCAATCACCTTTAAGACAATGTGGAGTAGCTCATGATTTCGTAACACCTTTCTTGGTGTTTCTGTGTCTTTCAAGCTTGCATATATGAGAATTTGATGCCAATGCTAATATGTTTCCGCTGCATATGTATCCACAGCTACGGGACATATGCAAAGGATATGAGTGATGGGCAGGATCATCAAGAGGCAAGGCAGAGGGCAGCATTTGTTCAGCAACTGATAGCATCTACTATTTTCTAGCAAATATGTTGGTATAGAGTCAGCAACGACAGCTGCTCCATCTCATAGTATTGATGCTTCGCTCAACAGGCACTGGGTTTTACTGTGGTGCTTAGTTTTAGGATTACAAATCAGTCCAAGTATTAGGTCATTGTGAATCTCCGAAAATGGAGAAGGCCATGTATTTATCATATATTGTCGAATCTTTCTCTAAAATATTAGAGTTATGAAGTAGTCTAAATTATATAGAGCGGGATTAGTGAAAGCCATTACATGATTATCAAAGTTGGGGTGATTAATTAGGGTGCTCCTCATGTCCATATTCCCATGCCATGGCCATTGCTTGGCAAAAGCACTTGTCTAGTATTTTTCAAGTAACTTTGTCAACCACGAACTATATGAAATAGATTGTCTTGCGTGTTCTGGTAAAATATCACAACAGAATCAAGTTTGAGAATTTGGAATATATAGTTATAAAACCATATTGAAAGTTAAACGAATATTATATCAGTTAAGCTTAAAGGGATCCATCAAATTCTTGTTGCAAAAGCGCAATGGTTCATTTCCAAGTATGTCGCCTTCCCATAAAGAATACTACTTGCTGGCCAATAACTTTAACAAACAGACACAACATTTCCAAACGGCTCAACAAGACCACTATTGATAAAGAGTATTTTAAGCTAGGGCAAGCAGGACATTCTTCTACTTCTTGAACTTAGAAGACAAAATTTCATCTGATAACATAATCAAAGAGTTGCATTTATGCATATCTGAGAGACTAAAGCAGAAATGCATTCATTACATACATCATAATCCTGCAAAAGCCTCTTACTTCTGTGTATGTGCATGTGTATGCTTCCCGTTGGAATTGGCGGTGATAGACAACATATAGGAAAGATAAAAGTCCATCAAGATTTATTCTCAATTTACTAGCATTCTTGAAAAAAATTACAAAAAAAAAGGAAGGAAGAAGGATAGTAAAACTGACTAGGAATTCTCTGGTGCTATTCAATATTGTAGACAAACATGACAAAGAATTGTCTTTTATTAGCTCTGTAATATACCTGCATATTTTCAAAGCTTAGTCCAACTAATATAACCCACCAAGACAAGTAGTACAAGACAAAGAAATATCCATCCATTGTAAGAATACAATTTCAGCACAGATTTCCACCACATCAAAGAAAGAGGCCTGGACATCAACAACAGCATCAAGAATGAACAACAAAAGTTATACTATCCTGAACTTACTCATGTTTGCAACAAATTGAGGAGAAAATCCACTGTTTCAATTATTGCATTATTATCTTGTAGATTATAAGAATAACGGACTTCCAATCTAGCAAGACAAACATCATCTTCTCATGCAACCAAAAGTTTTGCTTGAATGCTCAACAGTTAAAAAAAAGAAATAAAGAGAAAGAAAGTAGCAATAAAGCGTTGGAAAAATATCATCCAACTCCAGTAGACATCATCTCAAAACAAAAGGATAGACCTACAAAATAAAGGAGATTGGATATGGTATCAGTTGTGTAAAGTGGCGAAATTAATTGCATAAACTGTAGATAGTGAGTTTACACCATTTGAGGCTGCCGGCAACACGTTCTTACAATCATTCAATGATTGATTGGATGACACCAGCTCCAACAGTCTTCCCTCCTTCCCTAATAGCAAACCTCATTCCTTGTTCACAAGCTACAGGCACTATAAGTTCAACAACCATCTTAACACGGTCTCCAGGCATCACCATCTTGGACTCCTCATCCTTGTCATTCATAATTGAGCTCACTTTGCCAGTAACATCAGTAGTCCTCATGTAGAATTGTGGTCTGTAACCAGCGAAAAACGGTGAATGCCTGCCACCCTCTTCCTTCTTTAGCACATACACAATTGCAGAAAACTTGGTGTGAGGGGTAATGGTTCCCGGCTTAGCCAAAACCATCCCTCTTTGTATATCAGCCTTCTGAATACCTCTAAGCAACAACCCCACATTATCCCCAGCCATGGCCTCATCAAGAATTTTCTGGAACATTTCTACCCCGGTCACAGTAGTATTCCTAGTATCCTTCAAACCAACAATATCTACGGTGTCTCCAACCTTAATTGTACCTCTCTCAACACGGCCAGTGGCCACAGTTCCACGACCAGTGATTGAAAACACATCTTCAACAGCAAGTAAAAAGGGAAGATCAGTTTGACGCTGCGGAATTGGTATGTAGTTATCCACAGAATCCATAAGTTGGTAAATTTTATCCACCCATTCATTATCACCACGTTTAATGGCAGGATTTGCCATTAACGCTTCCAAAGCCAACAAAGCAGAACCAGAAACAATGGGGACATCATCACCAGGGAATTCATAAGATGAAAGTAGCTCACGAACCTCCAATTCGACAAGCTGAAGAAGCTCCTCATCATCAACCTGGTCTTGTTTATTCAAAAACACAACCATGTTCGGCACGCCAACTTGCTTAGCCAGAAGGATATGCTCCTTAGTCTGCGGCATTGGTCCATCGGCACCAGAAACAACAAGAATAGCACCGTCCATCTGGGCAGCACCAGTAATCATGTTCTTGACATAATCAGCGTGTCCAGGACAATCAACATGGGCATAGTGGCGATTCTCAGTCTCGTACTCAACGGTGGCAGTGTTTATGGTGATTCCACGAGCACGCTCTTCAGGGGCGGCGTCAATTTCGTCGTACTTCTTCGGGGCACTGTTACCCAATGCAGCCAATGCCATGGTGAGTGCGGCGGTCAGAGTGGTTTTGCCGTGGTCGACATGCCCGATTGTTCCGATATTCACATGGGGTTTCTTCCTCTCGAACTTTCCACGAGCAGCGCGTATTGAGAAGGAGCGTTGGCGTGCGCAATTGGTGGAGGTAGCGGGTGCAAGGTGGAGAATTGTTGAAGGGTTAATGAAGGATGAGGATAGATGGGTCGTGGGTGTCGCAAGCTTGTGCTTGGAACGGAATGTGGTGGCAGTTGAGGCGGCGGCCGAGGAAGAGGCGGAGATAGAGGTGGGGGACGATGAAGATGGAGAAGAAGAAGCGTGCGGGTATATGAGCTTCGAGGAAGCTGTGGCCGCTGCTGAAGAAATTGCCATTGAAGAGTTGCTTTTGAGAGCAGAGAGCGAAAGAGAGAGAAGAGAAGTTGAAGGGGGAGTGAGGTTTAGGAATGAAGGATAGAGCAGAAAGAAGATAGGAGGGATTGTGTTATCACTGGCAGCTCAAAAGAGGACCTCATATCAGTTCCATCCGTTTCTGCCACATTTTTTTTGGAGGGACACACACCTTGTGAATTGAGTGACCTTGCAAAGTATATAATTTTGATGCAACGCTAGGTAAATGATGACGCGTGTCCATCGTCTATGGAATGATGGATTGTACATCCCCCACCATGGAATAAAATTTCTGGCTCCCATCTATTTAAGCATGAAAATTTTTCAGTGATCCTTTTCAACCAAGGAAAAAATAACTTGTTTAGAGTTTAAAAGCATACTCTATTCGCTTGTGTTTCATAATTTCTAATTTATTTATATATATTCCATCTATTTACGTTCTCAACAAGTATTTAAGTATGACATTTAAATCTACCAAACAGTTCCTTTCCTTGCAACAGAGAGAGGTCAGCTGGAAATTTTGCAATTTGAGACTTTGATTAATCCTTCCCCTAAGGTTGATTGTGACGGGTATTTGATTCAGGTCTGCACATTGGGGGGACTTGCTGGAAGTCAAATCCACCATACACTTGTGTATAAACGTTACTAACCATATCTGATGGGTTGATCATCATGTGGCTCAAAACCAGTTTAGGAGACCAGTCAGTAACAACTTGACCATTAATATTTATAAGTGGCTGACCTAAGGAACCTATATAAAAAATATATAAGGATATAAATAAGTACAAGAAGTTGAGGGTTTTTATCATTAAATTATTAATTTTATTTTAATTTTTTTTTTACTTAATTTATTTATCTTAAGATTTGAAAATAGATGATTTATTAGTAACTCTCTAAAAATTTAAACTCTGGATAAAAGTATTCTATAGTCTTTAGAAATGTAGGAAGAAAATATAATTTTGAAAACAATATTCAAGACAAGAAAACAATCCTCACCCAGATAAAAGAAAGCAATTCAGCATAAAATTGGATGCAACAAAGGAGTTGAACAAAATCCATACAAACGCTTTCATTAACAGATACAGAAACGGTAACATTTTAAGTCAGAGATCCCACAAGAATTAAATGATTTAGTAAAGAAAATAATAGAATCGAAATACCAATTCCATTTAAACACCTCAAATCCCAGAATTCTTAGGCAGGAAGACCTCCGTATAATTAAATCAACCAAAGTGATGATATGTACAAGTATACAACTTCTACTCTAATGACTAGTATATATCAGGTCAAATTTGGATCCTTTCAGGACTGCAAAATCGATAGTTATGCAGATGTATGACGTATCTGGGTGATTTCTCACCTCAGTCTCATGCTTTCAGGGAAAATGCACCTATAGCATTATATCCTCCATTCTGAATAGATGACATTAAGCAGCCCTCAAATAAATCGTTCTGATGGAGAAGACTCCCAAGTTATCATTCCACTGCAGTTTATTTTTGTCATCATCGTAAGAACAACACGCATGCCAATCACAATTACCATCAGCAATACTAATTCTCAATCATGAAGGATTATGAACCCAAAATCTTGATGCAAGTAACCCATGGTTCCAATTCTAACACGCAAGGAGATCTGAGCTTTAGATCTTCACTCAATCTAAAATGCGCTTTCTAGATGAGGAAGGGAGGGACCTCAGTACTACAAACCTCTGCAAATAAACCTACTACGTGATGAGGAGGCCTCAAGCGTCAGTGAACATCTCCACTGTCGGGTATCTTCAACTTACATATATTTATGACATTTTGACGCACTTCTGCAGGAAGTCCCTTGAGAAGATTGAAGACAACTAATTCATGCTTCCTCTTAAGTTCATCTAACTCCTCTTGCTGTCTTAACAACAGATTCTTCAGTTCTGTTGCAATTACATTGACATCTTCTACTTCTGAGGCCCCATTAGTTGCATGCACATCACCAGATGTAATACTTTTCTCACTGGAAAAGGAATCAGCAGTCCTGGTAGATTCTTCCTGTGCACTAAAATCATCTTCATCGATGCAGTTCCCAGCCTGCTGCTCAACTGAAGTAGCACAATTTGTCGCCAAGCTGTCACCCTCGGTCTTAGCATCTCCCTGGCAAGACAAGTTTGAAGCAGTAGACCTTGCTGGAGAGTTTGCACCCACAGCCTTGGGTGAGTCAGACCAGTACCTACGACCTGAAGGTAATATTTCCAATGCAAGAGTAGGAGTAGCAGAGGGAAAACAGCTTCCCACAGGATCCGCCTCATCCCTCATATCAGACATACTTCCTCCTGAAAGAGCTGACTCCTGAACAGGACTACCTGCAGGAGTTTCACTGGGACTCCAATCTGGAATGTGATATCGAATTTCTGAGTCAATCATCTCAGCAATAGTTGTTACATCCTGATCAGACAGTTCCAACTCCTCAACCATTTCACTAGCAACAGCAATTGCAGTGTCTGCCTCTATATCAAACGGGAAGTGGATATTGCGAATATGACCTGAGCCCATATGAACGATATGCATTTCAGGCAAATGAAAGACCGTAAATTATTTTTCATTGAAGGAAATTAGTTTAAACAAAAAGGAGAATAGAAAAAGAAAAGATGGGGAGAGAGAAAAAACCTGAGGAGTCTGCTATCCGCAGTTTCAGAAATATAGTATTAACGTCTCTCCTTTGACCTTCCACTGTGAATGCCCTACTTGTCTCAGCAGAATTATCCACAGAACTTCTACCGATGGCATCATGACCACAATTAGGACCTGTAATTGATGCATAAAATGGTAAACAAATGAAGCTATAGTATTAGGGAATTAAAAGCTAAGAATACTTACCTAAGTGATGGGTTTGGGACCATAAAGAACGGGATACACTGTCACTGTCATCATCAGACTGAAGAAATGGATCTCTTAAGAGATCCTTTGCAGGCAATCTTTCTGACGCTTTTGCAATGCATTTCTCAATAAATGCTTTAACTCCAGGATCTGTCACTTTTGCCAAGGATGCTGGCTTTATTCCCTACCACAAATGGCAAACAACAATGATACTCAAGATGCCATTCCAACAAGTAATAATTGACTTCTCACCAATTATTTTAATATTCAAAACAGCATACAAGTACAATTAAACATCATATTAAAGGAATCTCATACATAGGATAAACTAAACCTTAAATTGGTACTTCACAAAGATGATGTTATTCATTTTACCTAACAATCTGCTACACCTTGATGCAATGAAACAATAGTTCAAAGTTCAGCTAAATAATGAAAAAAGAAAAGATACATAAGATCTTGGAGAATCATAAAACGCTGCAAAGTTTGTGGTCAACATTCTTTCCTTTTCTGGGAGATGCATGTAGACTTAATCAAAGGCATGTCATGTTTCAAGTGTGAAATACTATTATTAATATGAGGACCTGAACAGGTAAGATCACCCTACTGTTGAAAAGCTGCTTGGTTACAAAGAGGAATTATACAGGTCATAATGACACATCTCAAACTAGAGTTGAACCAACACAAATGATCTATCAATTTGAAGTGTAAATTACTGTAGTTCAACAAAAATCAAATATACTATTAATAAACAACAGAGCTTTAGAATAACATTGAGTCTATCCATTATCATTGAGATCAGGTATATAATTTCTGCAAATCATTGCCACATGACAAGTAAAATAGTCCTAAGAAGCACTTACAGTTGTCACTTTTTTGTATATTTGAGCAGCATTGCTACATTCAACATATGGGTACTCAAATGTCACCAACTCTAGCAAGCACATGCCAAAAGCATAAATGTCAACGAGCTCATTGTATTCCTCTTCATAGAGTTCTGGAGCCATAAACTCTGGAGTACCTAAGCTCATAATAAGAATTATAGATCCTTTAGTAACAAAATTTCACAATATTTCCCATGCAAAACAGATAACATATGTTAGGGTAATAATTCACCTATCACACTGTGAGCTGAATTGGCTTGCTGAAGAATGGCTGCCAATCCTAAGTCACCAATTTTCACTTCACCTTGATTCCCATTCACAAAAATATTGTCACACTTTAGATCCCGGTGAATGACTGGAGGGTCGTGACTGTGAAGATAGAAGAGACCCTCCAATATCTGCCTAGACCATTTCTTCAATGCTCTCAGATCAACATGCTTATGTTTCTTCCGGTATCTGAATTAAGAAAGTTATATACTTGAAGCAAAAGCTCAAGTAAGCATAATAGCGGTAAAGAACAAGAGGATTTGGGACCTTAGAGTAGTAAATGAAAGAGAACATATGGAACCCAGCAACAAAGAAACTCACTGGCGTAATGTTCCTGATGTGAAAATTTCAGTGATAAAGTTGATGTTCTCATTCTTCGTGTCAACCCATGAATTGTAGAATTTAATGATATTTTTATGCTTCAAGGTCTTCAGCAAATGAACTTCTGAATAAAGGCGCTCCAAATCTTCAGAATTACGCAATAGATCAGCCACCTTAACCTGATTCCAAGCCACTTCAATTCCTTCCAGCTCATCAAATGCTCGGTATCTAGATTTTCATATTTCATTAAGGACAAACAAATGTTCGACAAACAGTATTTTTCTACCATATTAATCAATTTTACTTGTAAATATGCTTTCATTCAGTATGAATCCACTATTCAACATAAAAAATTGGAAAAAAGGATACACTTTCTTGAATGCCCCCTTCCCTAAAACCTCTTTGTACTGCAGAAACCAGCCACACAAGCGAGAAACAGAAAAAGCATCAGTCAGCTGTCAACACTAATGAAACGAAACCACATTTTTCTGTACCATTTTAGAAGAGGTCGAAAAATTAATCAACAAACTAACGATATACAAGGATGAACCAAACCAGAACAAATTGCCATTCATCAAATTTGTAATAATCATTAAAAATTAAAACTGAAAAGCAGGGAAAACAAAAACAAAGGAGAGAATAGAGAAAAAAAAAAAAAAAAAGGGATCACCAACAAATCCCAATATAACATAATGCATTCAGTGCCCTAATAGAAACCGCAAACAATCAACTATATCGAAAACCAAAAAACTGAATTAATTAAAAAAAGAGGTGAATGAAATAAGAACCGACCCGACCATATCGACCTGTGGGATCAATCTCCACGAAGGTATCAACGTCGTCTAGGTCTTTTTCAGACGAACCCTGCGGCATTGCTGGAAGCAAATTGTCAACAAGAAGCCCCAAAATTGAATTGAATTACTTCAAATTCAAGATCTGAACAGAGAGAGGGCGTGTGATTTGCGGGAGAAGGGGGTAGTAAGAGGCTTTCCGTCAAAGAGAAGAGAACAGAGAAGCCGCCCAATACTAATAGCTCAGGGATTCAACCGAGCTGATTCACTGACCGACTAACCTCAACTAGATCAATATTTATGTTTTTTTAGAGAAAAAGCGAATTGAACACTTTATATGTTTCCTGGTTCGGTAGCTTTCCGCTTTAGATTGTTGGATTTTGGATTTAAAAGGTCAGCGTTGGTTCATGTTCTTGTGCAAAACGGACGGAAGCTTTCGGAATTTGGAGGAAAATGAAAAGCAACCCATGTCAGCGCGTGGTGCCAAGCCCACGCGCTTTACTTATCGGTCCGTTCCTTTCCACTTCTCCACCCGAAAAAACGCCCCACTCTCTTGTCGTTTCTCTTCGTTTTCATTGCTTGTTTCCTCTTAGGTGTCACTTGTTATCCACTACACTCCTTTTTTTAATCACGATATTTCTTTTTTTAATCTCTCTCTATTTATTTGATACGGTTATAATGCATATTTGCTTTCAATTTTCCCAAATTCAATGGCCTAAAAATTTAATGCAATGATGTTATATAAGTGTCTTGAATTCTAATATATGGCCCAGATTCAATTTGTTTACGGAGAAAGCAACGAAAGTGCTGGTTATATAATTTGAAATCGTTTATAATTCCATTCTTATATATATTCTTTGTAATTAGTTTTTTTAAAGTTTATTTTTATTTATAATTAATATTATATATTGATTTAAAATTTTTTATCTATTATTATCTGATAAATGAAGTATTTATGAAGCTATACAATGATATAACAGCGAAGAATTATTTATTAAAATGATAAATTATTATAATTTAAAGAAAATATTTAAAAAATAATAATAAAATTAAATCTGTTATAAATTGATAAACATTTATTATATTGAACAATTATATATAAAAAGTTTTAATTTGATTATGTTAATAAATTAATTATAAGGAATTACAAGAAAAAAATATAAAGATTAAATCAAATTAAAGTATATTATTCTGATGAAAAGTTTAATTTAATTAATCAGTATACATATATTAATTAGTTATTAAGCTAAGATATTGTTTAAGAATTTTCCTACAACAAGTAATTATTGGCGTGTTTAGTGTCATACCGTGAGTCTCCTAATAATGGTTTTATAATTTAATTTATTTCGCGAGCATACGTTTATTATAATGTGAATGGGGAGGCAGAATATGCTGGATTTGCTTCCTCGAGAGGTGGCTAAGCGCCAAATCAATTCAATATTCCAATTGAAAATTCATAATTGGAAGACATAGTCATATGCTATTTATTGGGAGCGTGGTATCTTCCAGCTATCTCCAACTTAAGTTTCTTACAAAACCATTCTCAGATATATAGTTGACTTTTGAACTCAATGTGCGTGTATTAGTGTATAACTACAAAGTACAGACTTTTAATATTCTACGAGGAGGTTCACTTTTATTAGCACTCAAAAAGTAATCTGTCAATATTTTTAATGATACAATCCATCTGATATTATATTAAAATTTTTATGTTTTTAATATTTTACATTCAAATTAAAATGATTTGTCGCTTTTGTTAAAATATATATATATATATATATATGTTGATTCTTGGGCAAGAAGAAGGCAGAAAACATTTATTTGCTCTCCTTACGTAAAATGTTGGCAATGATTAAAGAGCCTTCATACCATATAATGCCTACAGATTTCTTCTTTTCGGTCTCATCTGTTAGTATTTCTTGATCACCTTACTGCTTCAACCGTATCTTCTGTGGCTCTTTTGAATTTAAAGAGCACAAAAAAGTATATCTTTCTACTGTTATATATGCATTAAGGTTCTAATTTGAATAACAGAAGCATAAGTTGTACAAAATGTTTGTAATTATTTAATACTTTCAGAACGAGTAATTGGAGTCAATGGTTCTTTGGGAAGATAATCCTCAAGTTGGCAATAATTATATTATTTTTCAGCAGCAGCTGCTATACTAACAACATTATTTAGTATTCCAAGGAGTTCTGTAACCCCGGATTCCTATTCTCATACGTTGTGTTATGTATTTGTGGTGTATTTGTCAATTTTTATATTGGCAAAAAAATGCATCCGAGCTGTACTTTAGAGCAATTAAACGAGTATTTTTTTGCTGTTTTTATTAGGAAAAAAATATAAAGATAAAATAAGAAAAAAATAATGATAAAATAAGAAAAAAATAATTTTGAGACATGTATTACATTTTTTTAAAAGTTTTTATATCCCCATGATACAATAAAATTCAAAATTCTCTAATTTTAAGTGGTAAAAATAATTTAATAAAAAATCTTATTTATAATTATTGAACAAATATGATTTCGAAATAATTGTTAGAAACAATCATGTTTTTTCACAATTTTACATTCTAAAATGAGATATATATCAATAAAATAGCGTTATTACTCTCCCTATTTGATTGTCCCTTCATTTTTGCCTTTGCGCACTAGAGGCTATTTGTGTGCGACATTTTTTAGGCTCGGCTATATGGTTACTTCGGTTTACTTATTTATATTACCTTTGGACATATTGTGCATATTTTGCAATGTCTTATATATCCATCTAAGTGTAACTTGAGTTGTTCAAAGGCTAGCATGTCTACCAAGAATGGTAACATATGTCGCTTGATTTCAACTAAAGAGCTATCAACCCATTGTAGATGGTATTTATTCACCAATTTACACTCAAAAATCTGCCTTTGATTCTTAACGTATATAAGATTATTAGGGAAAGTCCACAAACAAATCCACTTAGGGTTTTCATTTATATACCTTTAAAATCGATTTTTCTAAGTAATGTAAGACTTGAAAAGTCACAAACATTCATAAACTATCAATAATTCTCTACTAATTTAGAATGTTGGTGTTATATTTAACTTTTCACATAAATAAGTATTATGCATACAAGAAGGTATCTATCGATTTGAACTTTTAATTAACATATATATATATATATATATATCTTAGAATTCTAATTAAATTAATGGTGTCCACAGATTAAACTTCAACTCCTGTTGAAGATATAACACACATAATTGTAATGCTTGAAAAATTAGGAAAATAAAAAGAGAAATTTAAAATAAAAATTTGAAAATTCAAAAAGGACTAAACTGAAAATTTTGGTAGGGACTTAAGTGAAAAGTCTTGTTTTCGGGTGGGGCAACTTTTGAAATAAGCCAAAATTTTGGGGCCAAAATGTAATTTTTTCAAAAATAA
The DNA here is from genome assembly GCA_026873985.1 of Saraca asoca. Lineage (NCBI taxonomy): Eukaryota > Viridiplantae > Streptophyta > Magnoliopsida > Fabales > Fabaceae > Saraca > Saraca asoca. The sequence continues at coordinate 553 of JANHAO010012451.1, read as the reverse complement.
TTTTTATTACAAAATTTCCCCACCAGCTACCCTTTTTCCCGTGCCTTCCTCCCTTCTCCAGAAACTTCTTCTTTCTTTTTATAAAACTCTCTCTCTTTCTCCCTCTCCCGCGGACTCTCTCTCTCTCCCTCTCCTCCTTGCTCTCTTCCTTTTCTGGCTGGCAATTTGTTTTTTTCGGTGGCCTGCTGTCTTCTTCTTTTGGCTCGGCAGCAAGCTCGACGGTATGGTTTCTCCCTTTTGCCTGAAATCTTCGGCGAGCTTCCAGCAGCGATGGAGGTGGCGTTCGGCCGGACATGGTGGATTCCGGCGAGTAGTTTGACCCAGCCTCCTTCTTCTCCCTTTCTGGCGTGATCCCATGGCTACACAGCCCAGCAATAGCTTAATTCTTCTTCCTCCCCTGTCGGCCAGCTGGTTTGGCCAGTCTTGAATTCTGGGTCGCCGACGGCGAGCTGACAGTAGACACTTTCAGGCCTGGTGAGTAATCCTAGATCATCAGATTTATTCTATAGTAATTCTATAGTTAATTTTTCAAGATATTATGCTAAAGGCTCTA
>JANHAO010012450.1:0-16391 GCA_026873985.1 Saraca asoca | reverse complement strand
GGTGTAACATTGTGTCATAGCTTTCATTTGGGCTTAGTTTGACCTCATTTGGACTTGTGTAGCTCTAGATATGGTCTAATGAATGCTCAAAGGTCTAGCTACTTAGGACAAGCTGAGGTAGCATTCTAATTTTGGATTCAACTCCAAATTTAGATAGCCAATTTTGAGATTCAGACTTGGAGGTCTTCATGAAGTTTGTAGAACTAGGTCTTAGCTTTCCTACAAGATAAGAATCACATTAATTGGACAAGTTTAGCTCAAGTTATAACCAAAATACAGAAACTATTTAACAAAGCCAAATTCTATAGAATTTTTCATAATGAATCCAATTGACATCACACCATAAATATACAATAACACAGTTGAAAGTAAGTTATTTTGCACCTTAAAAAGCTTAGTGAGAGGATAATTAAATAAGTGAAATATTTGTTATCACTAGCTATGGGGGAGTCCTATGCTGACCTTGGATTACTTCCTCACAGTTTCACCGTGAGACACATCCTTCCCAACTGCATCCTTTGGCATTTTTTTGAATTCTCAGTCTTAGGGGTGAGGCTGAGGAGGAGTTTTTAGTTGAGGAGGCTGCTTGGAAGAAGAAAATTAGGGGTTCAGCAAGCCCCCCGATCCTCCTGTTGGTTGAGGTTCAGCTTTCGAAGACCAGTCTTCTTTTCCTAGAAGTGGTAGCTGTAGGCATTGTACTTCGATGTACTTTGAGCCTTCTAATGTAATCCCACCTCATTGAGGTTTCTTAATAAATGAACTCTTTGTGAGCGTTATGTTGTATTGAATATTCTATTCATATGAGTGGCTACACAAATCTTTACAAATTGTAATTGAGTGAAATACTCAGATGGCCAATCAGCCACACTTCTGTCTTGACAAAAGATTCAGATATCAATGAGCTATGAGTGAAGAACATTAGGTAGGTTGCATGAGATCTGTGAACCTAGTCACTTAAGAGTTGTGCTTCACAGATTGCACTACGGCATATCACTACCTTGTAGATGGCATGAATCTTGATTTTCAGCGATGACTTCCTTACCAAAATGAATGAGTTTATTTTTAGCGCCTTTGCGCCTTAATGAGTAAATAGCTCCACTGGAGCTAAGTTTATTTTGAACATTTCCACTCCTCAGTGAGCTTGCAGCTCAACTGGTTAATGAGTTTGTTTTAAGTGTTTCCATGCCTCAACTACATCGAAGGTCATAGTTAGATAATGAGTTTCTAGGATGAGCCCCAACAGCTTAGCTCGAAAGCTGGCAATTGTTCCGGGATGAGCCCTGGCACCTCAACTCGAAAGCTAGCAATTATTCTGGGATAAGCCTCAACGCCTTAGCTTGAAAGCTGGCAATTGTTCCAGGATGAGCCCTGATGCCTTAACTCAAAAGCTGGCAATTGTTCCAGGATGAGCCCTCGCACCTCAGCTTGAAAGTTGGCAATTATTCTGGGATGAGCCCCAGCGTCTTAGCTTAAAAGCTGACAATTATTTTGGGATGAGCCCTGGTGCCTTAGCTCAAAAGTGGGCAATTATTCTAGAATGAGCCCCGGTGCCTTAGCTCAAAAGCTAGCAATTGAGCAAGGTTGCATGAGAGCTGCACCTTGGATGCTTTTGTAGCTCAACGAGTAGCTGATTCTGCTAGCATCAGGGATGATTTGCTCTTGCTGTGATATTTCGCTGAGAAATTTACCCAATAATCAATACAAAAAGTCAAAATACATCATAAAATGGTTCTTATTGTATGGGCTTCTTCTCGCCTAGGGTCCCTGATTGCGGCTGTCAAGATCGATCAAAATAGAAATTTATAAATCGAAGCTACCTAAACTATTTGCATTATAGACAACATCGGGTCGAGCCCTTGGATCATTTTAGAATGATGATATTAATCAAATTAGGAGATGTAAATTGGGGGGGTTGGCAAAAACTAAACTATAGCTAATATAACATGTAAAAATGAAAACAACAACAATTAGACTAACCGGCCCAAGGGAATTAACTAGCTTGAGATTTATGCTTCCTTAATCACTAAATGTTCATCCAATTATTGATAATCATAACAAGAAGCCTTGGAATGAATAATAAATCCATCCTAAGCAGTCAAGATTTAGTCAAGCAAATAACACATCAAAAGCTCAATGCATTGCTTAATTTTCCTATCCTCTTCCTATAAATGATCATTAAGCAACAATAATATAATATCTAAATCAAATGAAGCCATTCAACTTAAATATTCATAGCAAAACAGAGAGGAAAAAGGAAAGAACTGACTAGCAATTGGATGCAAAATGAAGGAACAAGATCTCCACATTAATCTTCAAGTTTTGTCAACCCCTTGTGCTAATAACAAACTCAGCCTTCCATGGAGGTAGAAAATACAAAGAAAAATGAAGAAAATGTCCTACACTATTCCTACCAAAAACTACCCTAAAACTTCTTACAAAAATTGAACTCAAAGCCTCCTCTCAAATGGTTTTACCCAGGTAGAAAGAGGGCAGCTGCTGGTAGGTGAAAAGCAATGATTACTGGTCTGGTTTTGCTTGCTGCCACTGCCTTGCATGTTTTAGCTCAATGTAGACTACTTTCTTCTGGTTTTTCACTAACTTACAAGTCTCCATCTAGCTTAGTGTTAGCTGGTTCAAGAGATGGTTCAATGGGCTCAAGATCCATGCCAATTGGGGGCCTTAAAACCAAATTCTACATAGGCCCATTTTCATAGCATTTCTACCTCTCTGTTGTAGCTCATTTTGCATGCTCATAATGACATTTTCAGCTCAGGAAGTCTTCATAATAAATGTGACGTTATGTCTTATCTTCCAATTGGGCTTAGTTTCACCTTAATTGGACCTTTATAACTCTAGTTATGGTTTGATAAGTGCACAAAGGTTAGGCTGCCCGAGATAGTATTCTGATCTTGATTTCAACTGCCAATTTAGATTGCCAATTGTGTGATTCAGCCTTGGAGGTCTTCATAAAAGTTGTAGGGATATGTCTTAGATTTCCTGAAAGATAAGAATCAAATTAATTGGACATGTTTAGCTCAAGTTATGACTAGATTACAAAAATTTCTCAAATGGCCAAAAACTATAGTATTTTGCATAATGAATCCAATTGACATAAAATCATAAAAATGCACTACCATAGCTGAAAGTAAGTCATTTTGGACTTAAAATGCTAAGTGAGAGGACAATTAAATGAGTGAAATATTTTGTTATCTGTCCCGTTGGGGATGCTCAAATCGCTGGCCTAGAGGTTGCACCACATACTCTCTTAAGCAGCCTCTCTTAATCAAGTCCTCAATGGTGTCCCTGAGTTCCCGAAAATGCGAGGTGCCGTGCCCAACCTGATTGTAATAGGCACAGAACTCTTGCCTATTTCTCTGCCTATAAGGGACCCTTATGGGAGTGGGTCTCCTGAAGTCTTCCTTTTCACTTTTTGTAGTGAAAATCCTATCCTAAGAGTCTGATAGGATGTTGTATTGCTCATGACAAGCTGGGGGCTGAGGTCACTCACCTTTAGGCCTATGGGACTTCTTCACAATCCACATGTTAGAGTGGTCACTTGATCCACATTGTCCTTTTTCTTACTTTGAGCAGAACCATCCCTCTCACACTTTGTTTCAAGCTTTCCCAAGCTGAATGTTTCTTCCCACTTGATCTGCTTGGTAGCTTATTCATAAAGTTTAGTTAAGTCCTTCACCGGGGACTTGTATAAACTTTTATAAAGCTTACCAACTTTGTGGAGTCCTGTAGAGATTGTTGCCAGCATGGTTTCTTTAGATAGATTTTGCATTAAATTGGCTTTGAGTCTAAACCTGGCAATGTAATCCTTCAGTGACTCATGCTTATGTTAGAAGATCATCATACGGTGGTAGGGAGGGACAAGCTATCTCCTCAATGCTTGGTACTGGCTAATGAACTTCTACTGGCACTCCTTCCAACTACAAATCAAACAAGCAAGAAGGCTTCTAAACCAGGCTCGAGGTATACCTCCTAGTGTAGCGGGGAAAACCCAACATTTAACTAGAGGATCGATTGTTTGCAAATCCATCTGAATGTTGAATGCATCTAGGTGGTCATAAGGATTAGTGTCCCCATTGTACAAAGGAATAGCGGGGACTTTGAGTTTGAGGAGGAGGGGTTGAGCCTCAATCTCAATGGAGAATAGCAACCTATTCTTATAGCAAACTCGATCATTGGGAGCTCAAAGATGTTCTTCCATCCATATCTTTTTTTGATACAATTCTTCTAGCAATGGGTCCCATGCTCTGGACTATTGGCTAGAGGATTGCTAGACCCTTTGACATTCATGATCACGAGAGTTACAGCTTGGAGATTGTTCTTGCGAATAATGAGTTGGGGAATTCTCTCGATTAGCCCTACTTGAACATCCAGCTTGCTGCTGATGAGTATTCTTGGGCGTCACAATCTTAGTCTGCCTTTGTACACCTTGTGCTTGCACTTGCACCAACATTGTGACTGCTCTAGTTAGCTCTCCCATCATATTCTCTAATCTCTCCAAGCCTTGGAGCCAGGTTTGCATTTTGTCATTGTCATTTGCAATGGCAATAGGTTGAAAAGAACTGGCTGGGGGCAAGTCAAAAGTAACGCCTAAGACAGGGGTAGTTGAGGAGTCCGTTATGGACACATGACTTTCTAGAGCGATAACCAATGCATTTGAAGCTCTACTAGTTCTTCTTTTTGCCACTATAGCAAAAAATAGACGAAAAAATATCTAAGTCCCCACAAATGGTGCTAAAAATGTTAATAGTGAATTTTGGTTCTACTAGAATCCAGCCAACTGAAGAGGTTCTTTTGGGACTCAAACTACAATCTGGTTACAAATATAGCTAATAAGAGGCAAAAAATGGGGAAAGGAAGAGAAGTGGCAGAAAACACAGAGCTTTTAGCATGGTTCAACCAAATTTGGACAATACCGGACCCTACATCCATGGTAATGTTATTGCTTTTGAAGAGATTTTTACAGAGTTTCAGTATCTCCACTCAAAGTTATCTACAGTAGTCTCCTCCCTCTTATTTATAGAGGTCGGAAGGTTACAAGTGTTTGCATGCTATAAATAAGTTACATTAAATATTAAATGTACAAGATAATGTAATCTTCAATAGATCGGCTCTTGCAAATGGCTTTCTGTTGGTGGGTCCCCCTTGTCTATTGGATTTAAGTCATGATGTATGTTTGTCTAATACTTTATCTTATTGAGTCTTTGGTTGGGCATTGTGCCTGTCTCACAAGCCGAAATACTTGGCTTGGGGTCACTGTTGGCTTTCTTCCAGCAAGGCGAGCTTCGCTCTTGGTGGGGTGAGCTTCTAACAAGCTATTTCTTTGGGCTTTATTCACATCTTGGCCTCACGGTTAGTGAGGTATTATAATCTTAGCGAGCTGAGCTATCTTTAACTGGTTCCCAGTTTCCGTTGTGCTTTTGCTTTTCTATTATGTGAGATTGGATTTTATCCATAACATAATGATGTTTTATATACTCAACCATATTTATTACGTTTAAAATATTGCATTTTTTATGGTATTATAAACTGTCTCTTTTGTTGCATTAATTTATTTATTTTTGTCTATTATTGCAAATACATTTGAGTTTATATAAATATTTGTTATTAAAGTGGTTTATTCATATTAATTCATAAAATATATGATTAGTATCTTTTTTTATGTATCACAAGACATATATATTTGGTGATTGATACTAATCAATTTCTTTGATTTTAATTTGCATGATGGAGCCCACCTTCATGCCTAATTTTACTTTTCTCCCATTTTCATTTATAAATATTTTGAAAAGTATTAGTATTTACTAATTATTTTAGTATACTATATACACTTTTTAGAAATCTATTATAGGTTGGAATGATGATTTCTTGTTGATTCCTTGGAATGCATGTTATTAAAAACATGTTAATGGTTTTAAATCTTAATCATAAGTAATTATTATCCCAATGAGAATTTTATTGGTGAAAACAAAGTTTCATGGATTCGTTATTTATTTACTAACAAAATTCTTGTTTGGGATGTAATGTTACATGGTATATGTATGTGTTGGTTGATGCATAAATAACTACTATACTTTATCCTAATGTAACATAAAATTATTGAGATGGTATAATAGAGAGAAATTTATTTTTCACTCTTTTTTGAATTTGTTTACTTTCTCAATAAAGGTGTGATTTGAGTTTTAGAATATTATTTTTATTTTATAATTATATTCACGTGGTTTCTTCTTTTGGCTGATTAAATCTGTTTTATAAATTTAATTTTAGTGGGCTGGCTAAGCCACCATTATGTTTTTAATATCAATTGGCTGGCTAGGTCATCTATTGTATATTTTGGTTGTTGCTTTACAATCCATTATATTGTAGTAGTACTATTGATATGTACTGTCAACATTATTCATACACATGACATTATTTATATATTGTTAGTATGTTTGAAACTATTCATCTAGCATTGTTGAAGGATATCACTTTGAATATTATTAAAATCTAATTATAATTTTCCAATATTTTGAGTTTAATTTCATATTAGCTCAATAATATATGATCATTTATTTGATTGTCTTTTCATATACTAATGAAATTGTTTCTTTTTTCAATGTCCTTTTAGTGAAACATAAATTGGGAGACGATAAGAACATTAAACTTAACAATGGTTTTAAGGGCAATCCTAGATTTTTTGGTGTGTAATTAATTATCATTTTTGTATTATAAAATATTCATGAGTTTACATAAATGTGTATGTTAGGTTAAATGATACCTATTTATAAATGATCCAATTGGGATTGACTAATATTTGCCACACTCCACATTATTGATCATGATATGTTTCTCACTAATTATTTGCTTGCATGATAATTGCATTGATTAAAATTGAAGCCATTTGAATGTAACTTTTGGTTTTGTGATAATTTGACATGCTATTTTAAGATGGAATTGATCACATGTATACAGATTATTAAAATGTACTTCAATGCTGTTCTATACAATTTTGGTATCTTGATTTCTTTTTGGAAGATTAATGGATTACTATGGATAATTATTACTAAAGTAAGGTTATTCATATTGATTCTTAGAGTCTTTGAGTTATGTTAGATAGGATCTTTTCATTATTAATGCATGCAATAGCCTACCTAAAGGGGGTTGTCATGTCTTAATTAGAAATGTTTCACTAAGCATAGTAATCTTTAGAGATGTTATAGTTTTGGAAATTATGTCTACCCAAAGGGGACTAGTTTTCAATGCTAAGGTATTCTTTTGGCTAGTTTTGTGTAATGGAAGGTCTTCTGCCTGCTATAGTATTTGTCCAAAAGTGGAGACTGTAAAGATGTACCTTTACTCCTATATCCATGAACTAAGAGTTGCATTCTTATTGCTTTCAATTTGTTTCTTTTAGTGATGACAATTTATTAGAACCCTTTGAGATAATAGCAATTTAAATTTTGGAAAATTCTTGGATCACTTGGTTATAGGGTAAACTAATTTAGATGGTTTATCTACCTGAAAGTGATAGTTTCTCAAACAATAGGATATCCCTAATAAATGTGAGAAAGAACCTAATACATATTGTATGTTCTACTCAAAGGTGAATATATAATTACATGTTGGTAACTCTACTGTGGACTTTGATAATGTTTAAAGAATATTTCTTTTGTTTTAAATGTGCTATTAAATGCTTCATCCAAATTATTTTAGCTTTCTTATAATATAAAAATGTTGATAGTGAATTTCAGTTCAGCCAAATTCCAGCCAACTAGAGAAGTTCTTTTGGAATCAAACTGCAATCTAGTTGTTGAAGATAAAGAATGGAGGAATGGAGAGGAAGAACAGCAAACACACAAGGGTTTTTAACATGGTTAGGCCAAAATTAGGAGGCACCGGTCCTTATGTCCATGGTTGTGTTTTATTAATCTGGAGAAATTTCTATAGAGTTTATATCCCTTAGTTCTGAGTTGCTTATAGTGATCTCCCTCCTCTTATTTATAGAGTCTAGGGAGGTTACAAATGTAATTTTATAATTTGTATTTCTGTTATATCAAATAATAAATATATAAGATAGCTTAGACTACTACAAAATGTCTTCTGCAGGCTGCTAGCTGACTTCTAAAGATTACTTTTTGTGGGTGGGCTCGACATGCTGCTTCTCGCAGACTAGTCCCACGAATCTTTGTCGAAGAGGGTCCTTGCTTTAGGCTTACCCTTGGTAGGCTTGTGGCTGAGCATGACACTGCATCTGCATGCTAGGATTTGGAGTTAAGTCACTGCTGGCCTTTAGTTAATGAGGACGAACTACGTAAGCTCGCGTTTGGCTATGCAAGCTCACATATAACAAGTTGCTGGCTATGTTAGCTTGCCTTGTTCCTTAGCCCTTGGCGAGCAAGGGTTTCAGCCTTATTCGATGCTTGTGTAGGTAGTGATCTAGCGAGCTTAGCTCTTTCCTCCCTTGGACTGATCAGCTACTAGGCCTTTACCAGCCTATTTCATAGAACCAAAAAATGCCTATAACATCAGCCCCCTGACTTTCAGCTGGTTTCATGGGCTAGGAGTTGTAGTTTTGCTGGCAAAGGGTTTTACATATCACTATGCAGTCAAAGTCTTTAGTCAGCCTATCGTTTCATCTGCTTCAAGCCATACCTCATGTTATATGTATCTCACTGCCACGGGTAAGTCAGCCTCATTTTCTTTCAAGGCATTTAATGAAAGTGGTTGGGAGTTCTTTTGGACCCTCCGGTGAGACCTAGCTAGTCTATTTAAAGCATGGAAGTTCTTCTTCCTTCTTCACTAAGTAAACTAATGGATGCCTTAGATAAACCCCTTATATTTTTTATGGTGTGCCTTTCTGGTGAGGCATGTATGGTCTATTACATAGGAAGCCTTTATAGGAAATCCTTCTTCAAGGATTTAGGAAGATCTTGTATAGATCTTGGATTATTTTCCTCATAGTAATGTCGTGGGTTTTGCTCTTCCATCCACATCCATTGGCTTCTTAGCTCTAGGGGGATAGGTGTGTTGGAAGGGAGCCTGAACCAAGGAAAGCAACCAAAAGAAGATTAAGGAGCAAAGTGCCTACCAGTCCTCCTACTAGTGCTAGCTGGAGTTTATCTCCACGAAGCCAATCTTCTTTCTAGAATATAATAGCCATAGGCTTTTGCTATTTTGTATTTGTATTTTGACTCTTTCTAATATAAATTTACCTCATTGAGGCCTTTAATGAATGAAAATTTTCTCCATGATTCTTGCATGTTGTGTTTGAGCATTCTGCATATCACAAATGATAACATAAATTCTTGCAAATCATAGTGAAATGGAATACTTGAATAACCAATCAGTCACACTTTTTTATGAGCAATGAGCTTAGACATTGAGATGCCTTGATAGTGAGTAATATATAGGTAGGTCACATGAGAGTTGTAAGCATTAGGTAGTATAAGAGTTGTGAGCATTAGGTCGCATGCACATTGTGCCTGAGAAAGTCGGTCATGTGAGTGAGGTGGTGTGCATACGGTGCTTGAGGAAGTTGGTAATATGCACAAGTAGTAAAAGGTTGTGTGCACATAGTGCCTGAGAAAGCTAGTCATGTGCTCGCTAAGTATAAGATAACATGCATATGGTGCTTGAGAAGGTTAGTCACATGCATGGCTGGGTTACATGCATATGGTGCTTGAGAAAGTTGGTTATGTGCATGATGAGGTAACGTGCATATGGTGCCTAAGAAAGTTAGTCATATGCACAAGGAAGCGGGCATATGGTGACTAAAAAAGTTGGTCATATGCATATTAGATCGCATTAGAATGTTGTTGAGAAGTAGGTCATTCTAATGTGATAGTGCCAAGTTGGTCACACTAATGTAGTGCAGAAGAGTAGGTTGCATTAGCGTGATGCCAATTTATCTTGAAATTTAAATTTGAAAGGATATAGTTACAAGCTAGAGTGGGGGAGCTTGCATTTCAGGGGCTATCCTCCACACTATCATTTTGCCGAGAATTTGCTTAGAGGCCATTTATACATAAAAATTTGAGCTATTTCTATTTGCTTCATTATAAGATCAAAATATGGTTCTCACTATAGCCGTCTGCCCTTGCTCAGGACCCCACAGGTCACAGCACGTACTCTTTTATATGGCCCTTCTTAAATCGCATCTCTGAGGGCTTGGTAATCTGAAGTGTTGTGCCTAACTTGATTGTGGAAGGTGTAAAATTTGTTAGTGTTTCTACTCGCGTGAGGAGTCCTCAAGGGATTAGGAGTCCCAAAGTCTTCTCTACCCTTTTCTGTCACAAATATCCTATTTGGAGTGTCTAATAGAATGCTGTAGTGATCATGGTGACCTAGATGCCAAGGTTGCTTGACTTTCACTTTCTTCATGAGCTAGATACTGGGGTTAACTTTCTAACTCTAATTGCTCCTCTTCTTACTTTGAGTGGAGCAGTTTGCCTTATCCTCTTGCTTAGACTTTGTGCCAAAAGCTTTATCCTACATAATCTGTTTAGCAGCTCAATCATAAAATTCAGCTAGATCTCTTACCGGGGACTTGTACAGGCTTTTATACAACTTTCCATCCTTACGAAGTCCCATAAAGATCGTTGCCAAAATGGTTTCCTTGGATGGATTCTCTACTAAATTGGCTTTAAGTCTAAACCTAGCAATGTTATCCTTTAGTGACTCATGCTTATGTTGGAAGATCATCGCGAGATGGCAGAGGGCATAAGTTGCCTTTTCAATGCCCTGTATTAGCTGATGAACTTTTGCTAGCATTTTTCCTAGCTATATATTGAGCAAACAAGAAGGCTTCTAAACCACGCCCAAGGTATACTCCCAAGGGTAGCTAGGAAAACTCGACATTTAATTAAAGGATTAACTATTTGCAAGTCCATCTAAACATTGAATGTATCCAGATGGTCATAAAGATTAGCATCCCCATTGTATAGTGGAATCACAAGGTCTTTGAGCTTGAGAGGGAGGGGCTAAGTTTTGATCTCCTTAAAGAATGGTGACCTTTCTTTGAAGCGAGCTTGATCATTTGGAGCTCGAAGGCATTCCTCCAACTGGTTCATCTTTTGAAATAACTCTTCCAATAGTGGGTCCCATGCCACAGATCGCTAGTCAGAAGTTTGTTAATTCCTTTGACTTTCTTGGTCAACATCCAGCTTGCTGTTGTTGATGAATATTTCCAGGTGTAGCAACTTCAGCCTTCCTTTGCATACCCTAGGCTTGTGCTTGTTCTAGCACTGTGACTACTCTAGTTAACTCTCCCATCATATTTTCCATTCTCTCCTAGTGTTGATGCTAGGTTTGTGCTTCATTGATGCCATTAACAACAGTAAGTTGAAAAGAGCTGGTTAGGGGCAAGCTGACAACAACACCTATTATAGGAGCTATGGAGAAGTTTATTGTAGACACATGACTTTCTAGCTGATTAACCATAACATTCAAAGCCCTAGTAGTTCTTCCTCTAGCCATTGAAACTGCACAGGAAATCAGTCAAGAAACAAAATATCAACCAGAAGATAGGTGAGTCCCCACAAATAATGCCAAAATGTTGATGGTGGATTTCAATTCAGCCAAAATCCAGCCAACCAGAGAAGTTCTTTTGGAGTTAAACTACAATCTGTTTGTTGAAGATAAAGAATGGAGGAATGGGGAGGAAAAATAGCAAACACACAAAGGTTTTTAACATGGTTCAGCCAAAATTAGGTTGTACCAGTCTGTACATCCATGGTAGTAGTTTCTTAAACTGGAGAAATTTCTACAGAGTTTTAGTGCATCAGTTCCAAGTTACTTACAATGATCTCCCTCCTCTTATTTATAAAGGTTGGGGAGGTTACAAATGTAATTTTACAATTTATATTTTTGTTACATCAAATAATAAATGTATAAGATAGCCTAGACTACTGCAAAATAGCTTTTGCAGGCTATTGGCTAACTTCTAAAGATTGCTTTCTTAGGTGGGCCTTACATGCTACTTTTTGCAGACTAGTCCCATGAATCTTTGTCAAAAAGGGTCCCTACTTCAAGTTTACCCTTGGCGAGCTAGTGGCCAAGCATGACGCTGCATCCGTGGGCTAGGATCTAGAGTTGAGTCACTGCTAGCCTTTGAACAGCAAGGATGAGCCATGTGAGCTAGTGTTTGGCAATGCGAGCTCATGTATAATGAGTTGCTAGCTATGCAAGCTTAGGCTCATTCATTAGCCCTTGGCAAGCTGGGGATTCTGCCTTATTCTGTGCTTATGTAGCTAATAATCTAATGAGCTTAGCTCTTTCCTTCCTTAGACTGATCTGTTGCTGGGCCTTTGCCAGCCCATTTCACAAAACTAGAAAATGCCCATAACAAGAAAGTTATTATAAATCAAATTTGAGAATGCCATGTATTGATGTATAAGCCTTGGTTACAAATTGATATATGAGGGTCCCAAAATTACAAATCTTGCCCTATTTGCATTTGTAAAAATAGTCTTTTGACTTGAAGATTAGATTCTTGTTGCACAAGTTTTTCAATAAAATTTCTATTGGAAGATAAAGATAATATTAGAGTTATTGACAGAATTAGGAATTCAATTTTCAAGTAATTAACAAAATTGTAATTGATTCAAGAATGCAGTAAATCAGAATTGTATCAAAATTGCAAAAATGCACATAGATTAGAATTGTAATAATGCAACAAAAACTCAAAATAGCAAAATGCAGTAAAGAAAGGTGCAGAAAGATAAATCAAGAACACCAAAATTTTAAAGTGGTTCAACTTTACCTGAAATCACAGATGAAGTATACATCCATTAGATCAATCCTCAACCAGATAACCTCTTTTATTAACTACAATAGGATTTTAACTAGGCTCCTAAATAGCCAGCTTATAACAAGATTTACACTGGGCTCTTGTAAAACTTATAGATACAATAACACTACTCCTTCAGCTTAATTGTAATCAAGCTTACAACTAATAGAAGATGCAAGGGAAGATCAACCTTTTCCTTGTATCTCCAATTTCTAATCAACCTTAAAAACCTATAAATAACCAAGAACTAGGTAAAAGAAAACAATATCAAAATTGAGATAAATATCTCAATTAACTAACTATGTAATCTTCATAAAATTTAATCCAAGCTATTAATCAAATGTGATTTTAAGAAGCTAAGTTAGATTAAATGAAGCATAAGAATTCTCTCTATTTTTCACACTCAAAGTGATAGAAAACTAATATGAAATTATGTGCTAAAATAAGAGTGGAAGGGTATTTATAGTTGTTGTAACCAACATTTGAAAAATAACTAATTTTCAATCCTTGAATCAATTTATGAATCAATTCATAGTGGTTATAACTAACTAATTGATTTGTGAATCGATTCAGTTTATGAAGATCATGAAGAAATTCATGATTGAATTGATGCATGAATTGATTTACCCTCTTATGTAAAAAGATTATGAATTGATTGCTTAATTGATTTAGCATGTTTTCAAATGTTTTGGTTAAAGCATTTTTCAAAAACCTTTCTTCTAGAATCAATTCGTTAATCGATTCGAGTACAATTCATAAGTTTTCTAGTATGAATCGGTTCTTGAATCCATTCATACACTGAAAAACAGTTTTTGTAAAAATTTCACTTGTGAAAAACTATTTGAAAACATGATTAGAAAATTTTTGTTTTCATCTCTTTTCATTTGATTTATTTCTACCTCAAATTAACTATTTTAGAAAATTATTTGGATCAAAAACTGATTAGAATACACTTATAAAAGATCCTATATAAATCAATAAACTCTAAGACTAGGTTGAATCTTTTGATATCTTAAATGTTACTTAATCAATTTTAAGTCTGCAAAATAAACAAATACTCAAAGCACAAAGTTAGACCATGACATCAAATAAAATTATTTTTCAGAATTAAAACTAAAGAATATATGCTAGTAAGGCTAATAATCTCCACCTTTTTTATGGTGACAAACAATTTTATATAAGCATCAAAATATGCATTCAAAGAAAATTTTAAATGAGGGTTTACTCCCTCTTAAGTTTTTATTTTCCCTTAACTAAAATCTTATCTTTCTCCCTTAGAGATGTTATCTAAAAACTCATTTCTCCCCTTTTTGGCACATCAAAAAGCACTAGTGCCTTATTAAAATGAAATACAATAGGGATAAAGGGATTAAAAGGTAGTTACAGTTCGATCATGGTATTAATCTCCCCCTAAAGTAGTGATTCTATTAATTTTAGACTTAGTGCATGAATCATTTTATTTTTACAAATTACAGGTATTGAATCGATTTTGCAATCAATTCGGGGAGGTTTGAATATCAATTTTAGAAATTTTGAAACAAACACTAAAAGTTTGAAAATCTTGATAAATTGGTTCATGAATTGATTTGAACAGGACTAAATCAATTTGTCCAATATGATAGAAATTTGAAATGATTTGATTTCTTCTGAAAAGATTGAAAAATGGTTTGAATCAGTTCATGAATCAATTCAAAGTGCAAAATTTGGATTTATGAATCAATTTATAAATGGATTCAGAAACTCACAAAAGACGTGGAAAATTTCTAATCGATTTAGGATTTGATTCAAAGAGTCTTAAAATCAATTTTTATGCAGATTTACTCCAAAATTTTTAACATATGATATAATAATCAGCATCAAACAACTTGACACCATTTTTACTTTAAATTTCATATGATGTACCTACAAAATAAACTTAGAGAAAGGTGTGGTGCCTAAGTTAGAATTTGCAAGATACAAATCAAATAAGCATAATCAAATACAAAACTTAACATAAAAAATAGAGTAGGTTGGTCATGTTAGATCATTTTCCAATGAGTCTAACATCCCTAATTCTCTTCGAATGAACACAAACTATTTTTCATCCAAAGGTTTTGCAAAAATATCAACTAGTTGAAAATTAGTTTGTACAAATTCGATAGAGATGTTACCTCTTTGAACATGATCCCTAATACAATGATGTCTAATTTGAATGTGTTTTGTCTTAGAATGCAAGATAGGATTCTTAGTTAGGTTAATAGCACTAGTGTTGTCACACAGTATAGAAATTTGATCAAATATTAGGCCATAGTCTGATAGTTGTTACTTCATCTATAGGATTTGAGTACAACAACTCCCAACTGCTATGTATTCTACTTTAGTAGTTGATAGTGCAACACAATTTTACTTTTTGTAGGACCAAGAGACTAGAAAGTGACCAATGAATTAGCATGCTCTACCAATGCTCTTTCTATTAGTCCTACTGCTTGCATAGTCTGCATTTGAATAACTTATAAAACTACAAGAATTTGATTTTGGATACCATAAGCCTAGGTGTTTTGTCCATAAGAGATATCAAAAAATCCTTTTCATATCTAAAAATTGTGATTCTTTTAGTAGTGTTTGATATCTAGCACAAAGGCAAACACTAAGCATAATATCAAGTCTACTTGCAGTCAAATAAAGTATGCTTCCTATCATACCTTTAAATAAAGTAGGGACAATAGATTTACCTTTTACATCTGAGTCTAGCTTAAGAGATGGACTCATAGGAGTTCCAATAGACTTACAACTATCAAACTTGAATATCTTTGGTTGCCCCACTGTGTACTTTGTTTGGTTTAGGAATGTTCCATTTGTACATTGCTTAATTTGCAGTCCTAGAAAGAATGTTAACTCTCCCATCATAGACATTTCAAACTCACTCTGCATTAACTTTGAAAATTCTCCATACAAGGAAACATTAGTAAAACCAAAGATAATGTCTTCAGCATACACTTGAACAAGTAAGATGTCTTTTCCTTTATCTTTTATGAAAAATGTTGTGTCAACTTTACCTCTTCTAAAGCCTTTCTAAATGAAAAACTTACTTAATCTATCATACCAAACTCTAGGAGCCTGTTTAAGACCATATAAGGCTTTTTGAAGCTTATAAACTTAACCTGGTGTTGTGCTGAGTGTGTGATGTTTAATCACTCAAATACGCAAGAGCACACGATCAAACAAGTAATATAGAGTGAGTGAGTATCATCTCCACAGGGATTGAAATTCTTACAAACTAAATATAAAAATCCAGTTAAGCAAATAATAAATTCTTTGAGCAAACTAAAATGATTAAAAAAGCAAAATGACAGTACTAAACTACACTACTACTAATTCAAGAAAAGTGGTGCTAAATTTCCAAGAAAAATGGATTAATATGTGAATTAACTAGTTGAGATTGATGAATCCCTTTAACATGAAATTTTTGCCTAGCTGCTATAGTAATGCTGCAGCAAAATTTCCTAGTAAACTAAAACTTCATGATAGCACATGCAAAGTTTTCAATTCCAACATGTTTAGAGCTCTTAAATTAGATTACACATATTCCTATGCTAATCCAGATTTTAGAGCACAATTTTCAGCACCA
>JANHAO010012449.1:0-16384 GCA_026873985.1 Saraca asoca | reverse complement strand
TATAATATTGTCTTTTCAGTTGTTTTTCAACATCCAAAACTAATAAAAAGTCATTTGGGGTTAACAATATCCTTAAAGGTTAACAATATTATTAGACTTTATAAGAATTTTCTCAAAATTTAAACCATAATGCAATAATTGTTGTCTTATCCAAATACTTTGAGCGTAACAACTACTGGCAGCTATGTACTCTATTTTTATGGTGGATAAAGCCACACTATTTTGCTTTTTATTGTGCCATGAGACTAGAGAATAAGCAAAAAATTGACATATTTTGCTAGTAATCTTTTGATCTATCTTACTTCTGCCAAAGTTGGCATTGGAATAACCTACTATACAACTAGAGCCTACTTTAGGATACCATAACCCA
Source organism: Saraca asoca (assembly GCA_026873985.1). Lineage (NCBI taxonomy): Eukaryota > Viridiplantae > Streptophyta > Magnoliopsida > Fabales > Fabaceae > Saraca > Saraca asoca. The sequence goes on along the minus strand of JANHAO010012449.1, from coordinate 16,014 downwards.
ATTTGTGGTGTGCCTACAAGGTATCTTAAGATTCTTTTGATAGCAATCTTAAGTGATTTTTTAGGATTATCTTGAAACCTTACACACATGCATACACTAAACATTATGTCAGGTTTACTAGCAGTAAAATGAAGCAAACTACCTATCATGCCTCTATATATGGTAACATAATATTCCTTATCTCTATCATCCAAATCTAGCTCTATTGAAAGACTGATGGGAGTTCTAAAAGGCTATGCATCTTCCATTTCAAACCTTTTGAATAGCTTATTTTTATATTTTGTTTGGCTAATGAAAATCTCATTTCTAGATTATTTAATTTGCAGACTCAGAAAAAAAATTTAGCTCACCCATCGTGGACATTTCAAATTTACCTTGCATAATTTTAGCAAACTCTTTGCACAAAGATTCAATAATAGCACCAAAAATGATATCATTGACATGTATTTGTACTAAAAGAATATCATTGCTTTTATGCTTCATAAACAAAGTAGTGTCAACTTTGCATCTTGTAAAACTATTATTCCTAAACAAAAATTTGCTCAAACACTCATACTAAGCTCTAGGAGCTTGTTTGAGGTTGTAAAGAGATTTTTTAAGTTTAAAAACATGATTTGGATAGAGGTGACTCTCAAAACTCGAGGGTTGTTCAATGTACACCTCTTCCAAAATCAAGCTATTCGAGAAAGTACTTTTAATATTCATTTGATAAAGTTTGAAGTCTTCAAAGAAAGCATATGCTAATAACATTATAATTGCCTCTAATCTTGCTACGGGTACAGAAAATCAATGCCTTCTTCTTAGTTGTAGCCTTTTGTAACTAATCAGGCTTTGTTTCTAACAATGACATCATTCTCATCAAGTTTGTTCCTAAAAACCCATTTAGTTCCTACAATTGTACCATTATCAAGTTTTAGCACAAGATCCCTAACTTTATTTCTTTCAAATTGATTCAATTCATCTTGCATTGCTAAGATCCAATTTTCATTATTTATAGCTTTTTCAATGATTTTAGGTTCAAATTGTGAGAGAAAAACTAAATGATTACAAACATTCATAAGTGTTTTATGAGTTACCTTTTGTGATGCTTCACCAATCATTTGGTCCTCTGGATGGCTTTTTATAATCTTCCAAGCTCTTTGTGGTTTGTAGGGTACCTCTTCATTTGACATGTCCAAGGGTGGAGCTTTATCACCCTTATCCTCTTTGTCTCCTTCTTTCTCTTTTCTTCTTTCTTGTTGTGTATTTGATTCTTTTTGAGGAAGCTATGAATCCACTTGCTCATCATCATCTTTGAATTTATGAACACTTAAAGTAGATTCATAAAAAACAACATGGATAGATTCTTCTATTTGCAAAGTTTTCTTGTCATTAACTTAAAAAACTTTACATGAAGAAGAATACCCAAAAAATAATGTTTCATCAGATTTGGCATAAAATCTATTGAGGTTGTCTTTACCATTATTATTCACATAACATTTACAACCAAAAATATAAAGATGCGATACATTAGGTTTTTTCTCATTGAATAGTTCATAGGGGTTTTTCTTAAAAATAGGCCTTATCAAGGTATAATTCGTAACATAACAAGCGGTATTAATTGCATCTACCCATAATAACTTAAGGAGAAAGCTATCATTAAGTATGGTCTTAGCCATTTCTTCTAGACACCTATTCTTCCTCTGAATAACTCTATTTTGTTGAGGGTTTCTAAATGTAGAAAAGTTATATTTTATCCCATTCTTAATGCAATAGCAAGTAAAATCATGATTTTTGAACTCTCTACTGTAATCACTTTGGATACATACTATTGTTATTCCTTTTTCATTTTAGATGGACTTAGCAAGCTTTTGAAAAACTTGAAAATTATCACTTTTTTAGCAAGAAATAATGTCCATGTATGCTTTGAATCATTATCAACAAGCACGTAGTAATTACCACTAGAGCTCCTAATTCTTGATAAACCAATCAAGTCTATGTGAAGTAATTGAAGTGGCCTTGATGTAGAAATAATATTTTTAGGTTTAAAAGATGCTTTTACTTGCTTCCCTTTTTGACATGCATCATATATTCTATCTTTGTTTTATTTAAGCTTCGGTAGACCAACAACCAAATCATTTTTAGAAAATTTTCCAATTAAATCCATGTTTGCATGAGTAAGCCTTTTATACCAAACCCAAGGATCATTATTTATGCTACTAAACAATAGTAATTATTATTTGGCTCATTATCAATATCAATCATATAAATGTTGTTAAAACTTTTGCTAACCAATTTAATTTGCTTATCATTTTTGTTCTTAACTATGCAACAAGTGGAGTCAAAAGTGACTTTATTCCCTTTGTTACAAAATTAGTTAATGCTAACCAAATTATATTTGAGCCATTTAACAAACAAAACATTTTCAACATGAGGGTCAGGGTCCTTACCTACCCTATCTTTACCAATTACCTTGCCTTTGGCATTCTCTCCAAAAGTGACATGTCCATTATCAATAGAAGTATGTGAATAGAACTTGGACTTGTCCTTAGTCATGTGTCAAGAGAACCTACTGTCAAGAAATCACATACTACTTCAAGATTTCCCACACACCTACAAAAGGAAAATCATTCTTTAGATATAGATACTCAAGTAGTCTTGGGTCCACCAAGGTTAGTTCCACTAGATAAAGCCTTTGGTACCCACACCAACTTTTCATTAATATTTGGAATATAAGTATTCCTTTTGTGAGCACAATAGTGAATATTATCGCTTTTTTGTCTACAATAAAAATACTTTATATAAGGTTGGTTACTTATGATTTTCCTAACAAAAAGGTTTTTATAAAAAGAGTTTTATGCATTTAGCTTATTTAAGTCCCTCTTTGTTGAAACCACTCATTTGCTTCCTAGTAAAGCATCAAGTGTTTTCTCATCATTTGTGAACTTTTTCAGCATTTTGTTCAAATAATCAATTTTAGTTTTAAGAGTTTCACAAACAACATGCACTTGAGATGATAGCTTAAAGTTTTCAACTTCTTTCAATAAATCATTGTTTTATTTTTGCAAATTTTCAATGTCAACTTCCAAAGAAGAAGTGATTTTCTTTGAAATATTAACATTCTTTTTTGCCTTAAGTAAATCATCATACAACTTACTATATAAATCATCAATACCATCATTAGATTGAGTAGAATTGTCATCATTTACATTAACATCCTCATTTGCTATTGCTATGAGACAAAGTAATGCCTCTTCATCTTTCTTATCATCATAAGCGAAATCTACATCTTCATTTTCCCTTGTGGCAAGATGAGCTTTTTTACCCCCACTGCTTATTTTTCTTCCTCTCATTCTCTAATAGTCTCTTGAGGTATATGGGACAATTGGCTTTGACATGCCCTGGCTTCTTACACTCAAAACAAGTTGGAGTAGAAGGATTGCTTTGTTTGCCTTTGTTTGTATTTCTTTTTGGGGGATAAGCTATTCTTCTACCAATAACTTTGTGAGCTTTCATGAGCCTTTAGTATTTCTTGGTGAGAAGAGCCAAATCATCCTTTATAGATGTACCATTGAAATCCTGGAAACTCTCCAAATCATTCTCTTCTTCCTCAAAAGTTGCAACAACTCTGAAGGCTAGATTTTTCTTTATTCTATAAGCATTATTTTTTGAATACCTTTTAAGTTACATCTCGTGCTCTTCTAAATTAACAAATTGCTCTTGCAATGTTAACATTCCCATCTTCATTGACTCTTTAATAGCAGTAATCTTTAGTTGCTATTTAATGGTCAATGAGCGAAGAACTTTGGGAACCAAATTAGCATTTTCAAATTTCTTACTATGAATGCTCAAATGATTAACAATTGAGTGAACCTTTGCACTATATCCTTGATTGATTCATTATCATTCATTTTGAATGTTCATTTTGTGAAACAAGCGTGTGAACCTTGGAAGCCTTGACTTGGGTTGTGCTTATGTGATCAAATTCAAGTGCACCCCACATGTCTTTAACAATAGAATAGTTAGATACATTCTAGTACTCACTTAACCACTAGGAATTGGACATAATCTATTTGACATTGGAAATGAGTAGGTGTTTCTTTTTCTCATCTTCACTTCAATCACTTCTATGTTTCAAAATGGTTATATGATTTTTAATTTTGGTTGAAAGATTATATCCACTTTCCATTATTTCCTACATGTCAATATTTGTAGTTTCGATGAAATCTTTCATCTTTTTTTTTCCAATATGCATAGTATCGTCCATTGGACCCAAGGGGATTGTTCAATAAAGGGCATTAGTAAAATGCTAAAACCACTCAAATCCATTAGATCCTCTTAAGGAGGTTACACCTTGATACCAAGAGCCTTGCTCTGATGCCAAATGTAGCCATAGATTCGAACAAGAAGGGGTGAATTAGTTTTAGAATTTTATAATTTTGGAAATAATTTTCAAAATCTCCTTTTGAAATATTATAAAATTTAACCACTAGGAAACAAATGGCAAATAACTTCACATAATATTTTCAGCAAACCATCATTCACAATATCAACAATACAACTTGAATTTCAATAACAATATAAAGTGTAGAAACTAAAAGTAGGGATAGAGATATTCAAATGCAGATTTATAGTGGTTCCTCCTTGAAAAAACATCTTAAAGGCATACTTCCACTTCCAAGCTTAAACTAAGCTTAAATCCACTAAGATTTATCCCTCTGAGTTTGAAATAGGCACAAGGAAAAGCTTTGTAGTGATTATAAACCTTACAATTATAAAACCCTTTGAGAAAACTTTACTCAAGGATGAAAACACAAGAGCTTTCCTATTCTTGCTAACCTAGGGTTGGCTAGCCCTAAAATACCTAGAAGTTTTGAGATTAAAAGAAATAAATCACAAGAATTTAGAAGTTTGGATTATAAATTGAAGCCTTAGAGGCTTAGAATCACTCAAATCTAGCTCAAAATCAAGAAATCAAATAAAGAAATGAAGCAAAAATGAAATGGGTAGTATTTGCCATAAAAGTGTTAGGGTTTCACATTAGGAAAATGGGAGAAATAAGTATTTATAGCAAAAGAACAACACTCACAATGAAATTACTATTAATTCAAATTTTTACCCAATCGATTTGAATCATGATCATAATTACTAGGCCAAATTTGAATTTGCAATTCAAATCGTGATTAGAATTATGCAATTGTGATTAGAGTCACAATCATAACCATGCATGGTTAACTACTTAGGTTCAAAGACTTATGACTCGAATCACACAAATGCAGTCCATATTTTGATTCAAATCGACTTTCAGATAGATTTCAAATAGCTGTGATCCAAATTATGGAATATAGTTCAAACTTTCGATTCAAATTGCTTTATATTTCAAACTTTTTGCCCAAATTTAGAAGCTATGATTCAAATCATGGACTTAGTTCAAAATGGTTCGATTCGAATTGCAAGGTTAGAATTTGTTTTTAAAGAGGGTATTTTGAAATAAAACCTTTCTAACTCATTTCAAACTTTATCAAAATAATTATTTCATAATTCCAAGTGTAAAAATTTGATAAAATATTTGAGAGCATATAGGAATGCTTCTAGAGAAATATTTTATGAAATGCTTGAGGCAAATGCTTCCAAAAATAAGTTTAAATTTTGAGCTAAATTCAAATAAAATCTTAACCTTTACACTTTAATTATCATAAGCATATATTAATTCTTTATCAATAAATCTAAGGCTTTCCAAGACTAATTCATTGAAATTAAAACACAATAAGTTCATCCAAAATATTTATAATCATCAAAACATATTATGAATCTTTAGAAAAGGAGGCTAGACTCAACATTGGTATTGTGGTAAATAAAATGTTAGTATAAGGTTAAAGTTTTATATAAAACATATGTTTTATGACAAATAAAATGAATTCTAGTGAAATTCTTAATAAATTGAATAGATTTCGTAATGATACAAATGTAATTAAAATGGTATTTGTAAATGAAATGAAAAGAATTCTTTTTTAATTTAAATCCAAATACCATTTAAAAAATAAATTCATTTGAAAATGAAATAAAATTTTATTTTCAGCTAAGGTAATTCTTTATGGAGCTTGACCTTTTAGGAGATTTGAGTGCTTTTACCATTGGATTACTTTGTTTCAAATTTTAAAATGATGGAGTCAAATAAAAAAAATACAAATATCAAAGTAAAAAAAAAATAATCCTCTAATGAAAACAATCAACCTCCTAAGAAGTTGAGTTTCATGTAGAATTATCCTTTTAGGTATTCTACGCAGGGAATTGAAGATTTCGTTTATTTTTGATGTCATATTATAAAAGCCCAAAAATAATTCTATGATCTATAATTGATTTTGTCTTTTTAAATTTTTAAGATTGATTGGGCTTTTGAGTATGCAGTGATAATTAATTTTTAGATTTGAGTGCTTTTACCATTAGATTACTTCGTTTCAAATTTTAAAGTAATGGAGTCAAATAAAAAAAAATACAAATATCAAAGTTAAAAAAAAAAAAATCCTTTAGTGAAAACAATCAAACTCCTAAGAAGTCGAGTTTCATGTAGAATTATCCTTTTAGGTATTCTACACAGGGAATTGAAGATTTCATTTATTTTTGATGTCATATTATAAAAGCCCAAAAATAATTCTATGATCTATAATTGATTTTGTCTTTTAAAATTTTTAAGATTGATTAGGCTTTTGAGCATGCAGTGATAATTAATTTTTCATTTTAAAATTATGATGAAATAATAAATTAGATAAAATATTATTACGAGAAATAGAAACAACGTGTAGAAATTTATGGTTTATAATTGTATCATTTTTTTCAAATATAAAAATTCATACAAAATCAATTATTTTAGAACGAATTATAAATAAACAAAGGTCTAAAAATCAATTACTTTTGCTTGACATAAAGCACATTGATTAGTACCAAACCAGCTTGTGCAACGTGCAGGATTCCTTTTGGATGGTTTATAATCAATCTTAGAACTCATAATTAATTGTTTATTTCATTCAACGTGTGCGATGAAAGGTTAAATTATGTGATTACTTTCTATACTTTCATTCAATTTTTAATTAGATTCTTATAATTTAAGATTTTTGAATTGAATTTTTATATTAAAATTCTATTTTTAATTGAATATTTTTTATTATTTTCCTATTAGATTTTATTAATGATATTTATCGAAATTTGCAGAGATGGATTCAATTATGAGAAATGGGTGGACTTGATCATAGTAAATAGGTGATTGTTACTTTAGAGCTTTGACGAGAGAGTAATATAGGGCCAATACAAATACTCTTAAAAACTAAATAGTAGAGTGTTAAAAGGTAGAGTGTCAATCTATGTTGCACGGACACCGATACACAAACACAGGGAAACATAGATATGGACACGGTGATACGGTATTTTCAAAAAATATAGAACACCGACACGTGGGGGATACGCGTAAATAATAAAAATATAAGGGTGTATTTGTAAATATTAAAAAATATTGTGTTTATTTGTAAATATATATATATTATAATTTTTATTTTTTCACATGAAAATAAGTACTCATAATATTAAATAACAGGATATAACAAATAATAAGTTAGAAATTGAGTTTGACATGCGTGTTGAAATAGGGAATGCGTGTCCGAACTTTTTAAAATTACGGACACGAACCCGGAATCGAGCTTGACACGTGTGTCGAAATAGGGAACAGGTGTTCGAACTTTTTAAAATTACAAACACATCTCGACACGTTTCGTATCGGTGTCGATGAATGTCGGTGTCGGAAACGTTTCCGACACGCGGACAAGGCTGCTATATGAAGTATCAGTGCATCGTAGGTGCCAATACAAAGAATGTGTTTAAGTGTCTGAGATGTATGATAATGCCTAGATGCTAATTTCCATGCTATTTATAATGCCATAGAATGGTTAAAAAATCTAAAAAATAACTACTCTAAATTTATTGAAGAAATGACGAGTAATAAATAGATGCCACTTTCCAACTCATTCAAATAACACCTAAAAATGACCAAGCAATTACTACTTACGTGTTCTGTATCTTGACTTAGACCAAAAAGCACTGCTTAATCTTGGCCAATGTGCACCTCAAGAGCTTGATGATATGGCTTTAATGTTTGACAACCGTCCTATGCTTGGCTCACTTATGACTCCAAATTCCTTAAGGTAAAACATGAATTTATTTTCATAGTGTTGATTGAAGTCTGAGGGAAAATAGTTGAACTTTGTTTTCAACTAATTGAACTAGTAGCTCTTTAAAGTCAACAATTCCAATTTGAGTTTAACAAGGAACAACTGATGTTTTTCAACCACCCTTTTATTTGATCTAGTCACTTAGCATAGGGCCATTACCATGAAACCTAATTAATTGTCAAAATTTTTGAAAAGTGGTATAACACAAGCTGCCTAATTTAGTTCTTTTGGGAGGATTTTGACTTGCAAGCACATGAAATCAATCAAAAAAGAGATAAACTATTGTAACTAATAAAGGCAAGCTTCTTAGTGGAAAAAGCTTCTCGGCAAAAGTGTCTTTCCATATCTCCCAAATGGGCACTTGGCAGTGAGATAGTGGTTCTCGTTGCATGAAGTCTATAAGCAATGATAGGTGCTATAAAGTGGTAATGATAATAATTAATGTTTAGTGTTTTCCTAGGCATTAACCGCCATTTTCTTTGTCTTATTGAAACATAATTTTCATTCTTGCATTTTCTCTGCTGCATTTTCATCTTCTTGCTCTCACCTTTTTGATCTTTTATGGACTTCTTTTGCTAGAAGCCTCTTTGCTTTCTGGCTGTGGTTCTATTACTCAAGCTTAATTGCCCACATATATGGCTTTTGCATTTAATACCTCTTCTCAAGTGTTTAGGGTCATGAAAGTCTTTAACCCTTCTCTTGAGAATGTGTCAATTCTTTACAATAAGGTATTGGTTCATTCTTCCAAGTTTAAAAATGATGATGGTGAACCACCTTCTTTCTATTTAGGCCCATTAGCTTCATATAAGTCTGTAGATAAATCTTCCTTTATGAAAAGATCTATTTTTATATGAAAATCAATTCCTGTTGCTTTCTGGCTTTCAAATGATGTCTGTATGTTTCACAATTTTCCTCATGCATCTTTTGCATATTTAAATTGGCTAGATAGGGTTCAACACGAAAAATATGATTTATAGAAAAGTGTATGTATTTTTTGAAGGTCCCAAAATCTGGATCGTGCCCTTTTTATATTTGTATATTGAATACTCTTTAAGCCTAAAAGATTGGATTCTTGTTACATAAGGTTTTTCAAAAAAATTTCTATTGGAAGATAAAGAATGCATCGAAGTGATTGGAATTGTTATGAATTTAATTTCCAATTATTCAGATTAAGCAACAACAAAATATCAGGATTATATCAATAATGTATCAATGCACTTAGATCTAAATTGCAGCCATGCAATAATGTAGTGATGGAAGATGTAGAAAAGATAAATCAAGAAACACATGGTTTTTAAAGTAGTTTAACTTTACCTGAAACTGCATATAAAATCTACATCCATTGGATCAATCCTTAATAAGATGATCTCCTTTATTACAATTCACAAGATTTAAATCAATTTACAATAAGATTTCATTAGGCTCTTGTCTAGCCTAGATACACTAACAATACACCTTTAGCTTAATTGTAATCAACCTTACAACTAATAGAAGATGCAAGGGAAGCTTAACCTCTTCCTTGTATCTCTAGTTCTTGATTAACCTTAGAAACCTAAAAAATAAATAAGAATATGGTAACAAAAAAATAATACCAGTATTGAGATGAAAATCTCAAGAAACTAACTATGTAATCCTTAGAGAATCTGATCCAAGCAATTAATCAATTATTGATTTGAAAGATTGAATTAGATCAAGTAAAGCATAAGAGTTTTCTCTGATTTTCGCACTTAAAGTGATGGAGAAATGATATAAGTTCTATGTTAAAAATGAGTGTGTGAGGGTGTTTATAGTTGTTGTAATCGACATTTAAAAATAACTAATTTTTAAGTCTTGAATCAATTCATGAATCGATTCGTAGTGGTTATGACTAACTAATAACTGACTAATCGATTTAGCTTGTGAAAATATGAAGAAATCTATGATCGAATTGATGCATGAATCGATTATCCCTTTGTGTAAAAAGATTTGTGAGTTGATTGCATAATCAATTTAGAAAGATTTCAAATGTTTTGATAAAGACATTTTCAAAAACTTTTCTTCACGAATCAATGTGTGAATTAATTCAAGTAGATTCCACAAGATTCCTTCTATGAATTGATTCACAAGGTGAAAAATAATTTTTTTATAAAAGTTTAACTTATGAGAAAGCATTAAAAAATATAGTTAGGAAATATTTGATTTAAACTCATTTCATTTGATTTATTTTAGCTTCAGATTAGCTATTTTTTAAAAAAAATATTTAGATCAAAGGCTAATTGGATCACACTTACAAAAGATCCTATAGAAATCAATAAACCCTAAGACTAGATTAGATCTCTTGAAATCTTCAATGTCACTTAATCAACTTTAAGTTTGCAAAAAGAATAAACATTCAAAGTATATGGTTAGATCTTGAGATCAAATAAAATTGTTTTTCAACATCAAAACTAAAGAATACATGATAGCAAGGCTAACATTTTTGATGCAATCCAATTGTCTGGAATCTCCATAGAATGCATCCCATCATTGTTGGGAGTTATAATTTCTTTCTGTTCCCCTTCTTCAAATACTATGCATGTTCCTTATGGCCCATAGGCCTATCTTTGTTTGATATTTTGACTCTTTCTGGCCTCAATGCAAATGAGGAAACAATCTCACCACTTCTCACTCTGTTAAACTTTGATTGTAAAAAGCTAGTCCCCGTCAATCTAAAGAATTTTTCCTACTCGACATTTATAAAAACTTTCCAAAGAAAACTAGATTCACCCTTGATTGATGGAGAGCATATAACATTTTTATTGTATTGACTATGTAAACATTTATATTATGTGTCATCTTTGAAAATTTTGACTTCTTTATTACCTTTGGTAGTTCTTTTACATGAAGGTCAAAAGCTAGCCTTATGTCCTTATTTGGTCATTTCTTTTTTTAAAAATGTCAACCTTGCCATTGATCATCTAAAGAATCACACTTCTTTTTCCAACCTGGGGGTCTTTTTTGGCTTTTTCAGCTTTGGCTCATCACCATATGTTGGGAATATTTTTCTCTCTCTGATGATTATGACAGTTCAACCATAATTCCTACTTTCTTCACCTAAAACATAGATCCAATACTTGTAGAGACTTTTTTGACCTTTTCTTTTCACTATTTTATTCTTGACCCTTCGGAAACACATAGATTCAAAATTTAGGTGAAATTTCTTTATCCTTAACTCCTTCTCTAAGGTCTTCTTAAAGAACAGTCTTCAAGAGTCAAGTCTCATTTGCTAAACCTCCTCACTTAGCAACTTAGACTTACTTAGGGTTGCCCCTTGAACCCACTATAAAATTTTTCAAGGGGCAGACCTTGAATCCTTTGGAGTATGCCACTGTCAAAAGATTGAATGAAGAGTTCTATGGGAACTTTGAGCTTATTTCTTACATGCCTTGCCTTGCATCAACTCACATGTTTTCAAAATGGTGGTCTTTTGACATAGAAATGTATTTTGCCATGACTATTAATAAGAAGCTTAACAACTATATCTTTTTGCAGACGACAAAAGCTTCGATCAAGATAGTAAGTATGCACTATGTCAAAATAGTTACTTTTGAAAAATACTATAAAGTCAAATATGATTACACCTATAGAAAATATACTCTTTGTTTAGTTGAAGCATAACTTATGAAAAAGAAATAGGCATATAATGCTTACCATAATTAGGAATGTTGAAATGCTAACTAGAATAATCCCCAAGTTAGACCAAATAGTGAGATATGACCTTTAAAACCAAAATTAATACTTTTCCTAAATGCTCCTTTTAACTTAGCCAAAATGGTTTGACTTGACTCGACCCAAACCTTGATCTTGACTTGATCATTACTCACTACTATCTTCCTCCTTTTGACATCAAGCATTTGCCAGTGGCTCAAGTTTTGAAACCTTTAAGTAAAAAGCTTATAGATTTTGGACTTATTTTGACTTTCTAGTACTAATTCAAGTTTTTATACTCTTTTTATTTCAACTATAACAATGCCTACCAAGATGTGGCAAAGAAGATTGTTGAGGGTGCTTACAAGAAGCATGATGAAGCAAACAAATTGTTTCTGGATGATGACAATGTACATTTGTCAATTCGAAAATGGACATATTTGAAAAAAGATCAATTAGCTTTGACCAGTGACTAAGCAACCAAAAAATCGTAGAAGGCTAAAAAGACTGCTAAGCTTCTCAAGAAAAATGATGTTAGCAAAGCTTCTATGTCAATTGGCTAGTCTGCTTCTTCATCCCAAGGTCAATGCACTAATCCACCATCATTCTTTGCTACCGAATGGTTTCCAAGTTCACTAATGACCATTTTGTCTTAGTTTAATGTTCATACTTTTGACTTTCACTTCTTATCTATTCAATGTATCTTGACTCATTCATTTTTAGGAGTTGACAATTCTCAAGATGTGTGCTAAAGTAATTACACCATCAGGCTTAGTCTAACAACTTAACAATCAAGACATTGTTTCCACTGATCAAGACCTAACTTCATTCAATCATGAACAACCTTCGGCTTATAATGACCTTATTTTAGCTAACTTGGATGTTTTGACAAATCCAAATGCTGCTCCCTTCATTGTGAATACTAAAATGACAATGCCAAATTCTCCTATTACAGCTCCTTAATATACTATTGATCATAATGTTTACATTAAAGAAAATGTACACTTGGATTTGGCTGATACACAGAAGGAACATGAATTCAATCAACAATTATTTGATGAAGAAGAAGATGCCATTATGGTGCTAGCTTCTTTGATCTCAGCTGAGGAAGAAAACATAACTTTTTTTTTTACAGAGTTGAGCATTGAGCATTTTCTTGATCTTTTCGAAGAAAGAACGAAGTTAGTAATACTATTACAATTTTGGATGCTCTTTTGGATAATGATCTTTTTGTCTTTTTGTCAAACATTAAGAAGAAAGATTATCTCGACACGTTACTAAAAATTTTACAACATACTTAGGGGATCAAAATTTCAATCGAATTGAAATTATTCATGTTGAACATGACTAAGTAATTACCTTAATTTTTTGAAGTTGTCACCAAGTCTGTCACTATCGAGACTACTCTTAATTCCTTTAATCAAGGAAAAGAAGAATTAATTGTGTTTTCTAAGCCTGGGGCAAAAAAAGACAAAAATTGATTGATCAATGCAATGTTACAATACAAGAAATTGAAGTTAAAGCTAAAATTGCTACTTTACGAATGAGCTTCGACAACTTAAGGAGTTTCAACAATACTTGAAGCTACTGTAAGATCGAATAATTGTTGATGTATGCCCTAGAAGCCAATCATAGGATGATTGTTTTTGCATACATTTATTACATTTTAATGGCAATTCAATTATTATTTTTGGTTATATCTATGTAATATAATTAAATATAATAATTGTCCCTAGAATAATTTGTTATTCTTAATATTGCATATGGAATTTGGATCATTTTTGACAGACCAGTGAGTAGCCTGAACACGGCAAAGATTCAACTCAAGAAGCACTCAGGTCACTATGCCTTTAGTTTGCGTCGTGGAGTGACCTCCTCGCTCAAGCTCATTCCTAATAGGACGAGATCGACCTCACCATCCCAAAGATAAGCACTTCCCCAGACCGAAGGATCTGGCTAGCGAGGTGCGACTAGTAACCTGGGAGCTTGCTAGGTAGAAGACAAATTCACATTCTGCCCAGTAGACACATAGGGCCCACCTACAGAAGGCAATCTGCAGTAGTCGAATTGTAAGATTTAGTCTGCTTATCCTGTTCTGTATATTTAATGCCTGATGTAACAAATTTACTGGATGTAAAATTACAATTGTAACCTCATCTCCTCTATAAATACAGGAAGGAGATGAATTGTAAAAGGGGGGAGAGGCCTATATATCAAAACTCTGTAAAAATATTCTCCAATTAATACATTACCGTGGACATAGGATATGGTGCCGTATGGATTTGGCCGAACCACATTAAAAATCCTGTGTTTTCCTGCTGCTCTTCCTTTCTTCTTTGCTTGTTTGCTGATTTCCTATTTGAGAACCAGTCAATAGTTTGAGATCCCGAAAGAATCCCCCGTTGATTGGAGTTTGGATTGGAATTAGATTCTAATGTCAACATTTTGGCACTGTCTATGGGGATTTCACCTGTCCTGGTTCGTTTCCTATTATAATAGCCAAGGGAAGGGCTACCAGAGCTTCAGATGCACGACCCAATCCTCCAGAAGGTCATAACTCGACGACAGACTCCTCTACTACTCCTGTCATCAGAGCAACCACTAGCGTTCCTCCAGCCAGCTCTGTCTAACCAGTTCTCACCGCCAATGGCACCGATAGAGTACAAGCCTAGCTCTAACGTCAGGAGAAACTTGAAAACATGGTGGGAGAATTAGCTAAAATGGTTGCGATGTTGGTGCAATCACAAGCTTAGGGTGCACAAGAACGGGTTGAGATCATCATGCCCGGAGGTGAAGGTCCCGGTGAAACTGACCGAGAACGGACTTCGAATCACCATCCGTATAGCCGGACAAGTGAACCAAGCCGCCAAGTCTCTAGCCAATGACTAGGGGGCTTGGATGTTTTAGTAGAAGATCTCCTTCAAAGAGTAAAGCATTTGGAGGAGCACCCTCAAACTTGAAATGACCAAACTCACTTTGGGGAGCGAACTCCTTTCTCTAGAGAAATCAAGGAGGAATCCCTCCCGCACAAACTCAAAGTTCTAGCCATTCTACTATACGATGGAGATAGTGACCCGCATAACCATCTGGACCTATTCAAGATCTAGATGGATCTCCAAACTTGCAATTCTTTGATCAAGTGTCACGTCTTCCCCACTACGTTAGGTGAAGTTCCTCAAATGTGATTCAGAAGCCTCCCAGCTCGTAGCATGAGCAGTTGGGAGGAGTGTCAAGAAAAGTTCATCAACCAGAATAGGGCAATGAAGAAGTAACTCGTGCCCTCATGCTGTCTCGCTACGATTTTCTAGAGTAAGCACAAAACATTGAAAGGCTATATTACTCGCTTTAGACATGAGATTAACAATGTGGAGAAGTCCTCAGATGAGGCCATCCTAACTGCTGTCTTGGCAGGACTTTGTAGAGATGGAAAGTTGTTCAAAAGTTTGTACAAGTCCCTCGTGATGAAAGTGCTCGGTCCGAAATTAACAATTGAAATTTTTTTCGAAAAAACGAACCAAGCAAAACCCTGGATCTCATTGGAATTAAGTGTTACAACAATATAAATTGCAAATCGAAAAAGTTCAACCAACTTTTTGGCCAAGCTTGTTGCAGATCTACGGTCCAAATGTCCCATCTCTATCGGTTGCTCAGGCTGGAAAACTACTTGCAAAGGCCTTAAATTTTTGAGTTGGTGATCCTTACCCAAGTGCTAGCCCAAGAGAAGGATCAAATCTCTGGCTTCAAAAGTCAAATCGGACCACTATAGGAAACCTTAGCAGAGCCGGTTACCTTTTCGATTTTTCCCTTTTCCTCTCATGCATTCAAAACGCAACCGTAGCATAAGGAAATGGGTGAGCAGAATGACACGTCATTTGGCCATCGGCCCAAAGTCAAAATGACATGTTGTTTTTGTGCCCATTGAAAACTATTTTCAATCCTTCCAATTTCTGCCAATTGTAGTTTAGTCCCTGGATATCTAATATATCCAAATTATGGCCATAACTCATTTTTTGTTCTACATGTGACCCGGTAAGCCCCCATAATGTTGACAAAAGTTCAAAATGCCCTTCAAACCATTTAAAGGCATATAAAATTAATCTAATTAATTTTAATTAATAATTAATTACTTGTGAACTTTAAGCTATAAGCG
>JANHAO010012448.1:0-16376 GCA_026873985.1 Saraca asoca | reverse complement strand
GTATGCTTGTTGCAACGATTATTGCCACTATAGTGTTTGCTGCATCTCTTACTGTTCCAGGTCATGATGTTTCACCAGATACAAGATCTTTGATTTTACAAAAACAATGGTGGTTTATTGTTTTTTTTGTGTCCAACTCAGTTGCACTATTCTCTTCTTCAGCGTCTATAATCTTCTTCCTGACAGTCCTCACTACCAGTTACACAGAAGATGAACTTAATCTCTCATTATTGCTAAGATTGACGTCTGGAGTTACAGCACTATTTCTGTCCATAACAACAATGGTGGTAGCTTTCACAGCAGCTTGCTTCTTGATCTTCAATCAATATTCCACTTGGGTTGCATATCTTGTTGCCTCGCTTGGTGTCAGCACGGTGGCTTTGTTTGTTTACCTTCTCGATACTCTTTTTGGCGATTTGTTTTACTCCTTGTTTAAGTCTAGGCATCTCTCCACACACAAAACCATCGTTTCTTCTACCCAGCCTATCAACCACAAATTACATGAAGTAGTTCTTCTTTTTTTGAAGGAGTTGCTATTCGAGATTTATGATAAACTGGCTAAATTGTGCCAAAATTAAGAAGCTAATGAGCGTGTCCAAGAGGACAACCCAGCGGTTGTGCCTTAAGTATATCATCTTGGAGGAGGGAAACTAACCTGCAGATGCCTTAGTGAAGATGGAAGTTTAGATGGTATTTCAGAGTAATGTAGAAGACATCTTGATCTTTGATCAACCTCCTCAAGAGTTGCTAAACTTTTTTCTTTTCTTTTTTTTTTGTCTTTCTTTTACCACACATGACATGTATCTTTCCCATAGGGTATTTAAACCTACTTATTGGTCTAATTAAAGCAATTAATCTGCTGCCGTGTTGTAATTTTTGTTTTGCTCTTTGTTTCAGTCTTTCATTTGAATGCGGAAGTTTTTTCTGTTTCTTATATTGTATGTAAGTAGTATTTTCTTGTGGTTTAGATAATATTTCTGAAGAACTCCTTGAACGACATTTTGTGTGGCATACTTCATTAGGTAATATCAATTGATCTCAAAAGCACATAAGTTATGAGGAGAAGTAATAGGAAAAGTCTTGTCGTATCTCTAATGCGTTTCCTTGCGTGAAAACTCTTTGGATTTAAAGTATCCATATGTTCACCTTGACTTATGCCATCTCTCTAGATAATATGAAAAAAATGTGAGAGGACACTCTTAATTCTTCACAATCTCTAACAATCAAACAAGAAAAAGTATAATATGGATTTATACACTAAGTGCTCCACTTTATTTAATATTTTAAATAAATTTGATTTAAAAAAATTAGAATTAACAGTCTGCTTTGCCAACATTTCCATACCACAACAAGCAAATATAGGTCAAGGTCCAAGAAAGAAGCCAAATTGATATATCTGAAGTCATAAAACTTTCCTAAACATTTGGCTATAATGGAATAGATTTCTCCACAGATCAAAGAAAAAAGTTTAGTCTGTTAATCTCTAGGTAAACATTTTCTTGCTGTTAGACCAGTGACCAATCTTTAGCCATCTTTCTTACAATTTAAAATCAGGGTATCACCTCTCAACTCCTTCAGCCATCTTTCTTCATTTTCGATTGTAACATGGTGGGCAACATGGAAAGCTAGTAAAGCACCAATAACACCTCCTTAATAATATGCACTCATGATTACTCAATACCTCTTCAAAGCTATATTTATTTATTCTATTACTTCTTGAGGTAGATTTGGGTGATTCCTTACTTTCAGAGCTTTAATTTGCATTTAGAACCTTGGAATTCTCGTTGTTCTCTTTCATTTTATCTTAAATTTTTAGGTAAATTTTAGGGCTAGCAAACCCTGAACTAGAAAGAGTGTGGTATCTCTTATATTCTTTACTTTGAGTGAGGTATCTTAAAGGGATTTCAATTTTTGGGGCATACAATCATTGTAAAGGCTTCTCTTCATGTTGGATTCAAACTTAAAAGGACAAATCTTATTGGAACCGAGCTTGTTTCAAGTTTGAAGAGTGGATATATACCTTAGAACATATCTTCAAGGGGGAACCACTATAAAAATCTGTATTTGAATCTCTTTATCTCTATTCTTTTATTTTTCTGTAATTTATTTTCATGCACTATATATTTTTTATATGCATTGTTGTTCAATATGATAATTGAGTAATTAATGTGTTAAGTTTTAGATTGCTAGGACTATTTATGGTATTGTTGATTATTTATTTCCAAAGTATTGAAATTATTTAAAAATTGAAAAGAGGTTTTGAAAAATGATTTCAAAAGTTGTAAAATCCTAAAATCAATTCACCTCTCTTGGTGAAGTTCTTGGCTATAATTGGCATTAGCTTGTCTCTTGTTGTTAACGTGTAACCACTTCAAAAGGATCCAATGGATATTTTACCCAAGTGTCCTCCATTAAACAAATCCCTAGGTTCAATGGACAACACTATACATATTGGAAATAAAAGATGAAAGATTTCATTGAAACTACTGATATTGACATGTGGAAAATAAAGGAAAGATGGTGTAACCATTTTGAAACCTAGAAGCAATTGGAGTGAGAATGAAAGAAAAAAGACATTCTTACTTCTAAAGTCAAATGGATTGTGCCAATTCACTATGGCATAGTAAGTATAGAAAGTATCTAATTATTTCATTGCTAAAGATATGTGAGATGCTCTTGAAGTAGCTCATGTAGGTACAACCCAAGTAAGGCATCCAAAGTTCACATGCTTGTATCTTAATATGAGCTTTTCAAAATGAATGATGGTGAATCAATCAATAATATGGTGCAAAGGTTCATTACAATTGTTAATCATTTGAGCATTCTTGATAAGAGATTTGAAAATGCCAATTTGACCCACAAAGTCCTTCACTCCTTAACCATTGGATGGCAACCGAAGATTAGAACTATAAAGAAATTAATGATGATAGCCCTGCCTACTTTGCAAGAGCTGTTGATAACTTGAAAGAGCATGAGATAGAACTCAAGAGGCATTCAAAGTCAAATGATGGTGATAGAAGAAGGAAAAATCTTGCTACCAAAGTCACTACAACTTATGAAGAGGAAGATGACGACTTAGAGAGTTTAGATCATCCCAATGACACCTCTACAAAAGATGATTTGGCTCTTCTCACAAAGAAATACCAAAGGCTTTTAAAAGCTTACAAGTTAGTGGAAGAAGGAAGCTTCCTCTCCTTGGAAGAAATGCAAATAAAGGCAAGCAAAACAATCAATTTAGCCCCATTTATTATGAGTTTGAGAAGCTGATACTTAGCAAATACAATTGTCCCATGTATCTCAAGAAACAATTGCAAAGTGAGAGGAACAAAAAATAAGGAACCAAGCAAAAGGGCATATCTTGCCATATAGGGTGATGAAGATGTTGTTTCTGTTTGTGATGAAGAGAACGATGAAGAGACATTGCTTTATCTCATGACTATAGGAGACAATGATATTAAGGTAAATGATAATAACTTTATCCAATCTCTTGATGATTTATCTAAAGAGTTATGTGATGATTTTCTTAAATTCAAAATGAATGTTAATCTTCTAAAGAAAATCATTGCTTCCTTGAAAGATGACATTGAAAATTTATAAAAAAAAATAATGATTTATTAAAAAAAGTTGAAAACCTTAAGTTATCATAACAAATGTATGCTATTTGTGAGAGTTTTAAGTCAAAAATTGATCATTTGAACAAGATGCTTGAAAAATTCACAAATGGTAAAAAAAACACTCGATGCATTACTTTGAATTCAAAGGTATGGTTTCAATAAAAAGGGACTTGGATATAAACCAAGTGTGCAAAACTCTTTTTACAAAATCCACTTTATTATGAAAACCATGGAAAAACCAACCCTACATAACATGTTTCTATTATGGACAAAGAGGCTATGAGATTCACTATTATGCTCACAAAAGGAGCACTTATGTTGCTAGTGTTGGAGAGAAGTTAGTTTGGGTTCCAAATGCTTCACCTAGTAGGACTAACCTTCAAGGACCAAGACTACTTAGGTGTCCAAATCCAAAAAGTGATTTTCTCTGTGTAGGTATGTGGGAGATCCTGGAACGAAATGTTGTTTCTTGATAGTGGATGCTTTTGGGACATGACTGGTGACATATCCAAATTTTTCTCACTCACTTCCATTGAATACGTCACTTTTAGAGATAATGCTAAAGGGAAGGTAATAGGTAAAGATAGAATTGGTAAAAACCCTTATTTTTGTATCAAACATGTTTTGTTGATTAAGGTACTCATGCATAATTTGCTTAACATTAGCTAATTTTGTGACAAAAGGAATAACGTCACTTTGACTCCATTTGTTGCATAGTCAAGTACTTGAACGATAAGCAAATTAAGTTGGTTGGTAAAAGGTTTAACAATATCTATATTATTGACATTGATAATGAGCCTAGTATTGATTCTAAGTGTTTGGTTAGTATAAATGATAATTCTTGAATTTGGCATAAAAGACTTACACATGCAAGTATGATCCTTAGTGGAAAACTTTCTAAAAACTATTTGGTTATGGGTTTGCTTAAGCTTGAGTACATCAAAGATAAATTATGCAATGTATGTTAAAAGGGTAAACTAGTAAAAGTTTCTTTTAAACTAAAAAGTTTTGTCTCTACATCAAGAAAACTTCAATAACTTCACATGGACTTGATTGGTCTGTTAAGGATTAGAAGTTGTGGTGAAAATTACCGCATACTTATAATAGTTTATGACCATTCATGGTATATATGGATGTTATTTCTTGCTTAAAAAAGTGATACTTTTCAAGTTTTCAAAAGCTCACTTAGTCCATCTAAAATAAAAGGGAATAACAATAGTAAATATTTGAAGTGATCATGGTAGAGAGTTTGAAAATCATGATTTCACTTGTTACTACATTGAGAATAGTATTGAACATAACTTCTCTTCTCCTAAAACCTTTCACAAAAGGGTGTTGTTGAGAGGAAGAATAAGTGCTTAAAAAAAATGACAAGAGTTATGCTTAATGATAGTTCTCTCCTTAAGTCCTTGTGGGTGGATACAGTGAATACCACTTACTATGTTATGAATAAAGTCTTGATGAGACCTATTCTTAAGAAAATGCCATATGAACTATACAAGGGGAGAAAACCCAATGTATCGTATCTTCAGTTTCTTTTTTTTTTCTTTTTTTTTGAATGCTATTTACTTAATAATGTTAAAAATTAACCTTGGAAAATATGATGCCAAATCTGATAAAACATTATTTATCAGGTATTCTTTTACTACCAAAGTTGTTCGAGTATGCAATAAGATAATTATGCAAATAGAATAATCCATTCAAATTGCTTTTGATGAATTTACTTCTCACATGCATAAAGTTAATGATAATAAGGAAGTAAAACTCAGAGACAATTGGTTGTAATAGTAAGGATACTATATATCTTAGCATATTTAATAAAATAAGATGTTTTGACCTCTTTATCAATTTATCTTTATATATATATATATGATATATTTATGTTATATTGGATAAAGTTCTTGAAATATAATTATGAATAACTAAATTATAATAGGGATTGTAATTATAAGATAATATATATGATTATAAATTCTCAATATCTTTGGTTGTAGAATAATTGAGAAAACATAATATCAATTATTCATAAGTAAACTAGTATTATGTCACATTCTTTTAGAAGAATGTAGTGATCTCATACGCTATTTCATATGGAGATACCTAGACAAACATATGGATATACGTTATAGAACATATAACTGGATTGACCTACCATGAGAAACCATATAAAATGTTACCATGTATCAATAGACTTCTTAAGTGAAAGGTAGTGTAAGTGATCCTTAGATTTAAAATCAATGTAATATCTTATATGTAGAGTCATATACTTTGATTTTATTTTAGGCTTGCACTCTTAAAGAGTATATACAAATAATTTTGTGTACACCAAGAAGTACATGAAAGTAGTGGTTGATCAAGATTGAATTTATCCTTCTTGGTAACAAAAGAATATTCAAAATATGTTGTGATATTTATGCTATGATCAAAATCATGAACCTATATATTAATAATACATAAAAGGAGTCTAATGTATAATCAATTAAAGATACATAAAAGGAGTTTTCTATATGAATAATTGTGAGATAACACATGGTCAAACATACACTCAAGATTGAATATTCATATTAGGGTTGACACTTGAACCATACCCTAAGTCTAATACAAATATCAAGAGATGAAGTAATTGAATTATATACTAATACCTTATCACAAATGGATTTTGATTTCCACTAATCTATTTTTGACATTTAGATGGTTATGATACTTCGTTAGAAGCTAATCTTCATCTATGAATTTCTATGAACAATTTGTAGAAATTTTGTTTGAATTAAAAATGGTTTTAATTCAACTAAGCTTATGGAAGCTTATAAACTAATTCATTGCCAACATGCATGGAAACCTAATGGGTCACATACAATGGAATCTTTTTTATCTAAAGTCAAAAGAAAAGTTAGAATACAAAATGTTATGAATTCAAGAGTTGAATTAGGTGAAAATCTTGAAAATGTGAAATGACTAATTAAGTGTCCTAATGTGATAAGAAATATTAATTAATTAATGATTTAATAATTCTAATGAAAATTATAATTATTAAATAGTAATAAATTTTTATTATTAATATTTAAATATTGTAGAACATTTATATGAATATTATAGGAGATCTTATGTAGAAGAATGATTCCTAACTTAGAAAGTTGTTTTAATTAATTAAAACAATTAGAAAATAATTATATAAGAGAGTTTATGAGTTTGGACTCCTAACAATGTGTTTGGGCTTGTTAGACACAAAAAGGGAGTATAAAGCTAAGGAGTGTGGATGCCTTAGGCCAAAGAGATCCACAAGTTGAGTAGACGACACAAGCAAGGTGCAACTCTAGCTTGTGTGTCACTTATACTTACTTTTTACTTTTGTTTATGCTTTAATCTCTTCTACTTAAAGAGGAGTGAAGCCAAACTATTTAACACATCAATGCAGTCCTAACACATGTGTCATAGGCTAACTCTCTGTCTAATCTCACTTCTCATCTCCTATTTGTATTCAAATACCAACCCTATCCTAGTGAATTTGTGATTCCTTAAAGAGCAAGTACCTCTTAAACTAAGTAGTTGATTTTCTTATTCTACCTATTACGTGAACACAGTGGAAGCTTTGAATCAAATTGGTTTATGTGAAACCATATTGATATTAGTAATCAAATATGAAGGAGTTGCTTAAGGACAATCTGAAAGACTTGATCATGGGGCTGGCTAGAGAGTTCATGAAATTACTTGAAAATTAAATTCAGAATTGATCGATGATTTTGAGAACAATTTTCGAGAAAGAATAATTTAAATTATTGATTTAAATTTTACCTTGATTTTAAATTAATTTGTAAATAACATGATATGTAGGTCTAGGAAAAATTTTAAAATTCCACTGTGTATACTTGATGAATATAATTGGTATATTTGATGCCAAGATCTGATTTTTCTTGAACATGGACTTTTCAAGGAGTTTCAAATCCATAATAAGAAAGAAATGATGAAGAAGAAGGAGATAAAAAAGACAACAAAAATGGAGAGCCTCCTCCCATAAATATCACATTTGAAGAACAAACTTGATGGCCATAAAAAGCATGGAAGATCATGGAAAGTCATCCAATTGACCAAGTAATTGGTGATGCATCACAAAGGTTAACACATAATATTCTTGGAAATAACTGCGATCATCTAACCTTTCTTTCTCAAATTAAACTAATAACATTGATGAAGTTATAAATGATAAACATTGGTTTTTGGCAATGCAAGATGAGTTAGATCAATTTAAAAGAAATAAAGTTTAGGAACTGAGGCCAAAACTTGATGATTATATAATTATAAGAAGTAAATGGGTTTTTAGGAACAAGCTTGATTAGAATAGTATCATTGTTGAAAACAAAGCCTAATTAGTTGCAAAAGGCTACAACTAAGAGGAAGGTATAGATTTTGATGAGACATATGCTCCTCAAGCTAGGAAAAAAGCAATAAGAATGTTATTAGCATATATTTGCATGAATGGTTTTAGAATTTATCAAATGAATGTCAAAAGAGCTTTCTTGAATAGTTTGATTATAGTAAAGTTTATATTAAACAACCTTCAGATTTTGAAAGTTATCTCCTTTCTAATCATGTCTGTAAGCTTAAAAAGGCCCTTTATAGCCTTAAACAAACTTCTAAAGCTTGGTATGAGTACTTGAGCAAATTTTTTATGAACAATAGTTTTCAAGAGGCAAAGTTGACACCACTTTGTTCATAAAGCACAAAGACAATGATATCTTATTGATGCAAATATATGTTAGTGACATTATCTTTGGTGCTACTAATGATTCTATGTGTAAAGATTATAAGATCATGCATGGAGAGTTCAAAAGGTCCACGATGGGAGAGCTGAATTTCTTCCTTCTAAATCAAGCAAAGTTAAATTTCTTCCTTCCAAATCAAGTAATCAATAGATAGTATTTTTGTAAGCTAAACCAAATACAAAAAATGAGCTACTTAAAATATTTGATATGGAAAATCCAAAACCTTTTGAGACCCATAAGTCCTTCAACAAAGCTTAATCTTGATGAGAGAGATAAAAATGTGGATATTACCATGTATGAAGGCATAATAGATAGTTTACTCTATCTTATCGCTAGTAGTCTTGACATAATGTTTAGTGTGTGTGTGTGTGTGTATGTGTGCAAGGTTTTAAGCTAATCCAAAAGAATTGCATTTAATTATTATTAAAAGAATCTTAAGATACTTTGCAAGAAAATCATACAAAGAGTTATGATATCATAGAGCAAGCTCTAGTAATTTAGTAGTTTATTATGATACTGACTTTGATAGTAGTAGAAAAGATCAGAAGAGCACTATTGGAATGTGTAGATTTCCCAGTCATTCTCTAGTCTTATATCACAACAAAAAGAAAAACAGTGTGGTTTTATGCATCACATAAATGGAGTACATAGTTGCTAATAGTTATTGCACTTAAGTCATTAGATGAGATGATAATTATTGAACTATGATTTGAATTTTAAGGAAATTCCTATAAAATGTGTTAGTACAAGTGCCATTAACCTAAGAAAAAACCTTATTATGCACTCTAGAACTAAAAATATAGAGATAAGACATCATTGCATTATGGATCATCAAAATGGATATATTACCCTTAAATTTATTCAAACCGATTTTCAACAATCACACTCCAATTCTAGGCACATGACCAATGTATGAAAGCATTACGAAATGGTCTCCTACAAGCCTAACTTAGACAATGCATGACGTGAATACAAAGCAAATCAAATAAGTCCAAGTAAACACATTTCCACAAAACTATATTTGCAAGATAAGCCATGATTTACAGCACTTATGGTTAAAACTTATCAAATTTTCGACAGAGTCAATCCCATTTTGGAGACCCTAGGCTATAAGCCAATTCAACAATGGAGGGCTACACGCCTTACCTAGAAAATCTGTATGACTAACATATACAACACAACATCAAAACATAATTCAACTTAGCACATCATTTACAAAATGCACACAAAAAGACTTATCCTAATCCAACCGTCAAATTTACTTCAAGATATTGACCTTGAATCTTCGCTCCTGTGTTTGTTACGCTAATAAAGGTTTATTAGGTTAACTTCAAAGCCTAAAAAGTAAGGAAAGGAGGGGTGAATTACAAGAATCCAAGGAGTGAATAAACTACTAAAACATGCAACCTCAAATTATAATTTATGGAAATTTAAAGAATACCTTAGTTCTTTCCAAATCATATAAATCTATAGCATCAAAGATTAAAGAAAAACATTTTTTTTAAAAGCTTAAGTACAAAATAGATTCAAAACTTAGACTTCTAATGCCATCTTCTTCTTTGCAAAAACTAATTCAATAAAAATAATTATTTCATAATTGAACATTATTTTTCATATATACTTTATACCAAAAAAAAAAAAAAAACAAGATGGTTCAAAGCTTAAACAATCAATGATATAATATTTAAAATATATTGCATGGAAGAAAATAAGTAGGATCCAACGGATTTTTCTCATAATCAACCCATCTGATATCAAATGTATGAACTAGGGTCAAATCCTTGGTTCAGTCAAATAAATATAGGAATAATCATATCCCTTTCTAAAGGTCGAGGTCAAATCCAAGACCCTAGTAACAAATATTACATACAACAAATGTTCCAATAGTCCATCCAAACTCCCCATTATTACTCCACACAAATTTCCTCCTATATACCTTCCATAATGACCATGTCAAAGATGTCTAAGTGCACTTACAGTTTTCTAAAGAAAATTCCCAAGTATTCATGATAAATTCAAACTTAATTTATACAAACATACATATTTTTCATAATCCAAATGTACAAAAATTCAATCATAAAGTATAATAAGATCATAACCTTATCATATAGCCTCATAGGATGTTAAGCAAAACATCAATAACTCTCATGCAATCATCAAAACACAATCATTTGACCATCATCAAAATAGTAGAAAATTTTCAAAGATTGAGCTTTATATCCTTAATCAAAACTTTAAACAGTTTATTAAAAAATTAAACAATATAATTAATAAAACTAATTAAAGTAGATTCTAAATATGATCTTGAATATAAAAATTAGAATAATGACTAACATATTTGTATAAAATTGCAAGTTAGAGTAAATTCATCGACTCACCTTAAGAAAGCAAGAGCATCACTAATCTTCAAATCCTAATTGTGAAGTTAGCATCTAATCTTTTTTCAAGCACTTATATTTTACATGAAAATTGAATAACTAAAAATTAGCTACTAACATCTCACACCTTAATTGATAAAAAGCATCTAATTCAATAACATTATGCTTAAGTCCCAAACTATCCCATAGTAACCAATCCTACTACCTTAATTTAATCTACAAGTATTATTCATTAATCTAAATTACTTCTTTAAAGTAATTTCTAATTAAGTGTCATTACTTCTTTGAATTAATTTCTAATTAAGTGGCACAATTAATTGCTCAACTTATTTATATAATCATAGTCTTGAATCATTTACTTTATTTTCCACTAAGTTTCACTATAATGAGATAATTTAAACTTAACCCAAAATCATTTTGAAACTAGTCTCTAATACCTATAGCAACAATCTAATTAATGCATCTAATAGCTTTAGTCATGACTAGTGTTATAGAAGTTCCATACCTAAAGCTTTTGGCCAAGGACATTTTTCTTTGGAGGCAAAATGGCAACTTGATGGCACCTACTGGTAGGAAGAGTACAAGTGGCTGAAAGGACTAAACTCTAGTGAGAGAGGTAGTGAATGTGCTCCTAGTGCCATGCAATGGTGATCAGATGCTAATAGAATAAGGGAAGAAGGGATTGAGGAAGATTTTGGGAATTGGCTAGTGGAAAGAGGTTGTGTAGTCATCAGAAAGCACAGTGAGGCACAATTATTGTGGTGTGAGGTAGACGATAGTGACGCAACCAACTATTAATCGTCAATTGAGATGGGTCAACAATGATTGAACGTAGAGTTGATCTGATGCTGAGTTGTGGTCTGGTAGCTTGACATTAACTAATACAAGTGAGGTCTTGAATAGTTGTGGCATCGAAGGAACTAATGATGTTGGTGAAGGGGAAGCTTGAATTGAAAAAGAAAAGGGTAACAGGGAGAGAGGGAAGCCAATGAAAAAAATAAAATAAGAAGAGAAAGAGAGAGAGCGCACTCCAACAAGGAAGAGAGTTTTTTTGGAAACTAAAAGAAAAAAGAGAAATGAAATAAATGATCAAGAAGAATATGTTATAAAAGTATGTTTACTTTTTGAGACATGTTGAATAAAGAAAAGTGTATTTAAGTCAAATAAATAAAGTCAAGTAAACAAAAGTAAGTTTTAGATTTTCAATTATTAAAATTATGATACACTTGATATATATTTAATAATTAGAACATTAATGATACATTAAGTAACTAAGATGATTAAAATAGTATAATAAATATTATTCCATTGAATCTAAAATCTTATTTATTAAAAGCTCATTAAATATTAATATGTTTTATAATTGAGTCTCAACCATAATGTAAGCAAAATAGTAATTAATAGTTGTAATCAATTGTATTTAATATATTTAAAACAATAAATAATTTATTAAAATTTCAAAATAGTGTAATTCTACAATTTTCTAAGATACATTAAATAATTGATGTAATAAAAGAAGTGCATTAAACATGCTATGTTAACTTAGAATCTAGTTAAACAGAATGCAAAACCATTTAATTAAACTTAAAAATTAGATTTTTGTCATAAAGTAAGCTAAATAATTATTAAGTAGTTAAAATAAAAGACATATGGAAATATTTAAATAAGAATAGTTAATTTATTTACTTATTCAATAAATTAAAACACTTGAAACAAATATTATGAAATTATAAGTTCTGAAACAAAATTATTTACAAAAGTCTCATTAAGATATATTTTACAAATTTTATACATATAAATTCTAAATATTATTAAACAATATAATTTTAAAAAAATTATGGAAATTATTTGAAAGAAATTTGAAGCATTACATCAACTTATTGAAATTTTCATCAAACCTCTTGATGAAAATTATTTTGCATTTATAAGAAAGGAATTGAGCATGTTAAATTCTTTGGAACATAAGCTCTCTTGATTTGATAAATTTATCTTTTTGTTTTAGTTTTTCAATAATGTTCATTACTTATTTTAAATTGTTGTTGAATTTATCTAAATTGATATTTCTTTTTTAAGCCATAAACTACCATCTTCAGCTCCTTTCAAGTTCAAGTTTTGAAGAGTCTGAACTCTTTCACCTAACCCAAGTTATGGAGCTGGAAACCCTCTTTCTACCTTAATGTTCTACCAGTCATGTTTACAACCGTTGTAGCATCTATTTGTCTTTTCTAGCGATGCATTGGTACCAATAGTTAACCCCTAAAATCAACTAGTTTTTCGCTTCAGTTGTTCTACCCTGGTTTGCGTCTAGCAACCAGTAATTCTCCTCTGAACCCAAATGCTAGTAGCTCTCCAAATCCATTCACCGTGAGTTGTAGGCAATTGTGTGACAGCACCATTGACATAGGAGAGCTGTGGTAAAGGAGAATGTAAGAGTGCTTTGGAGATGTTTTCAAGTCAATGTTAAATCTAGTATATTGTCATTTTGGTCCTATTGAAGTTTAGGAAACTTTGGGGACTTCTATGAAGAATTGATGATCATAAATCCCCATAGATAACCTACTTCTTTGTAGCCAGCTCTATTGTTAAATAAATGAAATATTAGGTTCATTTGAGTGTTCTTATAGTATAGGATACGTGTTGGATAGATTGTAAAGGCTATTATGGATCTTTAGTAGTTAAAACACTATTACATGCCAAGTAAGACCTATGATGAGTTTAGATAATTTTTAAATTTAGTCCAGTCAAGAGGGAGAAATACAAGAGTCTTAAACCTAAATAAAAGCTTCCTTTGTGACTCTCTCTAGTTTCTATATCTCTTCAATGATAAGATACCAAAATTTATAATTAGGTTCATTAACTTTTGGAAACTAAGGAGTGGCAGCTAAATTGTAAAATTAGAAAGAAGAGTGGAAAAAAAATGTGATTGTGGCAAGTAGAAAAGCTTCGAAATAGGCTTAATGAGCTTAGAAGTTATGAGTGGATGATTAACCCTTCTTTTTTGAATATGCTATATTATAAATTAATTTATCTATGGTTTGGAAATTTTTATTAAGTTCATTGAATTGACTTAATTTGTCAAATGTTCTTATGTGAATAATTAATCTCTTTCTTTTTATATGAAAATTAGACAAAAAGCATATAACTATACTTTATAATCTAAACTTTGAAATTATTCTATTATTTCACAAACTATTGGGGTTTCCCTTAGTTTGTACAAACAAAGACAAAATTGGTATTTATGCATCAAGTGATGCATATATATATATATATATATATACATATGTGTGTGTGTGTGAGAGAGAGAGCACCATTATTACTTATTGGTAATTAATGTAAATATTCTTGATATATTAATAAAATGGTTTTGCCAAGTGAATGATTTGCCCTCTCTTTTTCATAGATTATGCAAAAAAGTTATTTTACTTATAATTTGTGAACTGTGAATTAAATGACATTCATATATATATATATATATATACATATATGTATACAATAGATATAGAATAATTGTTTTATGAATGAATAGTGGAATTATTGTTATGATCATTGAATTAGGCTACCAAGGGTTCACATATGAAATGAAAACAATGACTTATTTCTTATCTTCTTTATCTATGAATATCGTTTATTAAAAGAAAGCATAATTGTTGATTTTTATGATTAGTCAAGCAAATTGAATCCTTAGAGATTTCCCTTAGAAAACCCTAAGTGCACTTAGATATTGAAATGGTCATATAACTGTTTGAATGAATAAAGAGGAGAATAATTGTTTGGAGGAATAAGTAGAAAGAGGAGATATGTTACTACAAGGATAATGGACTACTAGAATTCCATTTTGGATCTAAAAGGTATATTGAAAATCAATCGAATATTATATAAATATGTATAAATGATTCAAATTTTGACATATGTCTGTTTGTCATAAAATTTTGGAAATTTAAAATTTCAAATCATTTATGGATTGATATAATAGTTTATTTACTTGAAAGTGTGAGTTCTAATGAGTCTTAGCCTTAGTTTTCGCATTGTGGTATACAATTAATTTCTTGTATTTTCATGTACATCAACTCTCCAAACTATATGTATTATATCTTGAAAATTTTGTTAAACTGGAAAAAAAATAAATATAAGTGCTTATGATATCTAATTTACAAAGTTTTGATTCTTGAGTGTGCATATGTGTGTGTATGGATATACATTTATAACTTTGTGAGGAGGTGTGAATCAATATTTTGAGAATGTGTATTTTCAAGTATTATTAGTTTCTAGAAAATTATTCACTCACAGAGTTTCAATGAAATTCATTTGCTTTTTGTTTGAAACTTGTTTTGTTTTTAGGGGAATAGATTTATCAACCTCCTTCCATACTCAAAATTAACAAACAAGGATGGAGACAAAAAATGAGACTTGGAAATGTTATATTGGCAGTTGTTAAATTATTGAATTTGCATATAAATAGGTAGATTTTTGTCATATGATGTGTTTTGCTATTGTAAATATAGGTTTTATTGAGGGCTTGTGACCTTGGTAAACGTTCGAAAAATAGAGGAAACTCTATCAAAATTTTGTTAAAATATTTTCCAAACATTTTGAATAGATTTTTAATTATCATCTTTCTTAAATTAATGAAAATTATGCATTGTAAAATGTGTTAGGCTTGCAAGAAATCTCCACCAAATGTCTTCCTATGCCGTTGCACCTTAAATTGGGGCATGACAAAGGTGGTATCAGAACCCGATCTAGAATCTAGGTGCATAAGTCTCCAACTACCAATATGGTATAGACATATTAAGGTTATGTTAGTGTGCCCAGGAACGCAAGGTATAAATAAGGATATGTCTATACCATTTCCAAGCATGTTATAAGCCTCTACTATCTTTGAGCTTTAGAATTTCAAAAGCCATTTAACTTTCATCGTGATGAGAATGTAAATGACCTTAGAAAAACATGAATCATAAATTATCTTGAGAACAACAAAATGATTAGAATTGGGTAAAGTGAGGGAAGGGAAGGATATTTAGTAACTCATGTATGCTATTTTTTTTTTTTTTGTAAAGAGCTCAAAATAGTAGTAGGTCTATGTGATAACAGATATTGTAGGATTTGAATTATCACATCAAGAAATCTTATTTCAGTAAAAAGTCATGACTCAAATTTTCTTTTTACACTAAATTAAGCTCCTCACTTTTATCAGTGTTTTTTTTTGTTTCCATCGTCTTATCCTACATTCTTACCAACCTTTTTCGATTATTAAGTCTAAATCTTGTAGTTCTCTCGATTTTTCTATATAATCTGGTAATATTAGTGTTATTTTGTTATGGGTGAATAGGCTATGTTAAGTTGTGACACATCAATGAATGTTGTTCTTTCTCAATCTTGGTTATATTATGAAAGTGTTGAATTAAATGCTATATAAGTGCCATTAATTTATTGATTGTATGTTTTACAAGTAAAGGTTAGTGTGGACTCTTCTGACCATCCGGCTCCTTTCATATGTTGTTTTGCAATATATATATATATATATATATGATAAATGGGAAAAAGGGTATGAAAATAAGATAGTTTTGATCCATTTTGTCAATAGTATTTCATGTTTTCTTAGTGCTTTCATTTCAATTTTATGT
>JANHAO010012447.1:0-16381 GCA_026873985.1 Saraca asoca | reverse complement strand
GATTAATGAACCATTTACTAGTTAAGCACATAGCATTTGGTTTCAGCCAAGTAAACAACTCATCAAAAGCTTGACAAATTGCTTAATTTTCCTATCCTCTTCTTATAGGTGATCATTAAGCAACAATCATATCAATATCTAAACCAAATGAAGCCATTCAACTTAGATATCACAATAAAAAAAATAGAGAGGAAAGGAGAAGCAATGACCAACAAATTGAATGCAAAATAAAGTATCAAGATCTCAACATTGACCTTCAAGTTATCAGCCCCTTGGACTGATTACAAGATGTTCAACCTTCCATGGATTGGAGGCACAAAATTGAAGAGAAAACCAAAATTAAAAATGCTACTGTCTACTACAATACATTATGTTTTTTGCCCTCACACTCTTTTTACAAAAACTACCAAAGAAAGAGAACTATCTGCTAGTTGGTGGAGCAGGTAGCAAGTTGGTGCAGCCAGTTTTGCTTGCTGCCATTTTGCTGCTACATGTCCTTTTGCTTGAAACTCCAATTGTAGTATGCTTCTTTGACTTGAATCTGATGGAGTATGGGGCTACCTCAGGAATGGTCAAAGGGTTCAAGTTTTAGGCTAATTGGGGCCTTAAAGTTCAACTCTGCAGAGGCCCAACTCGCAACAATTCTGCCTTTATGTTGTAGCTCATTTTTCACACCCATAATGGTCCATTCAACTCTAGAAGTCTTCACAAGAAATGTGTCCTTGTGTCTCAACTTCCATTTGGGCTTAGTTTCACCTTAATTGGACCTCCATAACTCCATTTATTATCTAATGAGTACACCAAGGTTGGGCTACCAGAGACAGGGCTGAGATAGCATTCTGGTCGCAATTTCAACTCCAATGCAAATTGCGAGATTCAGCCTTGGGGGCCTTCATGAAGGTTGTAGATCTATGTCTTAGCTTTCCTACAAGACAAGAATCATGTTAATTGGACAAGCGTAGCTCAAGTTATGACTAGAATAAAGAAACTTCTCAAAATGGCCAAATACTACAGAATTTTGCATAAAGCTCCCAATTGATACAAAACTTGAATATGCAATAATTACAGCTC
This sequence comes from Saraca asoca, assembly GCA_026873985.1. Taxonomy (NCBI): domain Eukaryota; kingdom Viridiplantae; phylum Streptophyta; class Magnoliopsida; order Fabales; family Fabaceae; genus Saraca; species Saraca asoca. The sequence goes on along the minus strand of JANHAO010012447.1, from coordinate 15,310 downwards.
AAATAAATTAGTTTAAACCCTAAGAAGCTTAGTGAGAGGACAATTAAATGAGTGAAATATTTTATTATCAATCATCTATAGCCCGCTCACAATGGCAGTGTCCATCTAGTGACAAAGTGGAAGATGACTGCGAATCAAAGCGACAAGACATAATGGTGGTTGGGAAAGCCACAGATGGTGCCTAATGAAACTTTTCAATGGAAGAAGCAGATTGATGAAGCAAGGACAAAGTGGATGGCAACCTACAAATACAACAAAGTCAGTCACATAGGATGGAAGTGGTTTACCGAGCATACTCCTACAATCAAGTTAGTATTTTTGCAAAGTTTTAATAGTGTAGTGTCTGAAAGAGGGATACCTACTAGTATATATTGGTATTGAACATGCCAATTGGTGTGCTCTTGGACGAATGGGGCACTACCACATGTTTGCAGCATATTGGTAATATTAGTGATATTATCGCTAGGCGTTTGCTAGTGTAATATTGTTCATGCAAGCCTGAGTCACGCTTTTTGTCGTGTTATTTAAGCAGTTGTTTCGCCAAGCTCTCATTTGGTCAAGTTCCACACCTAGGTTGATTGACCAGGTATGGTTGCTCAATCGGTATGGGCTAAGCTATGTGTGGAAGTTGGTTCCTCAGCTAGTTTTGAACGATTAACTTAGGTTGATCATCAGAGATTACAAGCTATTTTAGGTTATGTCATAATATATTATATTTTTAAATAAAATATTTAATAAAATTTTATTATAAAATATAATATATTTTTATTACTAACATAATACTTCATTTTTTTATAGGTGTGGTTGTGGTCATAATAAGACTTTATATTTTGAAATAAATTGTCATTTGTGCTACATTAAATATTCTGATAGAATGAGAAATAGTATTACAATACTATCTTCTATTATTCATATTTTTTTTTATTTATTCCATGTTTATAAGTTGATAAGTTGTTAAATATATTCACTCTCATAAGTTTTTTAAGTTATTAAATTGTGAACAAAGGCTTAATTGTTGCAATAGATTTTAGTTTAATGAGCCGAGTTGAGCCACTCGTGAGCTTCATTTGAGTCAAACTTGAGCGAAATAAATTGGTTCAAATCAAGATTGAGTTAAGTCATGAGCTGAAAAAATTTAAAGTGAGCCAAGCCTAAGTTGATGCTAAATTATTTCAGCTCAGCTCATTGATAACCCTAGTCTCTAAGTAATTTAAATAAGGCCTATATGGCATGATTTTGAAATAATATCCCCCAATGTAAATTTTTACTTTTTAGTCCATATGATGTTTTACCGTTGCACATATAATAACTTTGTTGAGCTTAACGATATGTTTGGTTGAAGATGAATAGACCAATAAAAGAAAGAAAGGAAATGATGATTGTTATAAAAGACAAACTAGAAAATAACCCTCAATTTCTTTCTTCTTTCTCATGTTTATTGAAAAATAAAAAATAACAAAATTTTTTAAGTATAATCAATAACCTAGATACTTTTTTTCTTGCAAAGTTTGTTAGCTTACACCTTCAAGTTCGTTGATCATTTAATCTGAAAAAAAAAATTGTGTTGTAATTATTGTTCTTCGATAAAAGAAAAAGGCCCTACTATTGTAGGCTCACATATATGGATTATCAAGAACACATAAAACAAGAAAGGTGAAAGCAAAAAATGATGGAAAAACATAAAATACTTCATTCAATTTTAGGGTGATTAGATTTTGTTCTCACTAACTTTGAAAAGTTGGAAATCAAAACCTTAAATTATACAAAATTTAGAATTAATATCCATCATTCACTTAATTAACCATTTTATTAAATTACATGATCAATTTTATAAACTTTTTAAACAAGAATCATAATATTATTATATGTTCATTTATCACATCATACTTTTTTTTTACAAAATTTTTACATTATATAATTAATAGAAATTAAATTACATATATAGAATTTTAATTGAATACTTGAAAATGAGTTGGGAAATTATATATGAAAAAATGACATGAAAAGGTAACAAATAATAATATTATGATTCTTGCTTAAAATGTTTATGAAAAAATTAGGTAATTTAATAAAAATGTTAATTAACTAAATGCTGGGTGTTACTTTCAAGTTTTGTATAATTTATTGTTTTCATTTTCAAGTTTTCAAAATGAGTTGGGCAAAATCCAACCACCCAAAGTTGAAAGGGTGTTTTGCATTTTCCCCAAAAATGAATATAATAAAGTCAATATGAAGGAATTTATGATGTTGAGATAAAGTGCAAGCATGACTTTGCATATTATAGGACTTGTATGCATTAAGTCAACAAATTTTTATTAGATCTCTTATTCATAATTGGCTTTGGACAGGAGTCATTTCTTTTCATATACATCTAAAAACTTTAAATGTGCAATATATGTTTCTATCACTCCACCATATCATAAGAGGCTAAGAATATCAATATAGATATAAATTTTATATCCTCAATATTAGGGGAAGAAAATATGTATTTGTGGAAATAATACAATCAATTGATCCTCATGCAAAGAAATAAACCTAAAGTTCAAAAGACGATTAATTTATAAAGTATAACAAATTAATTGCTAGTTATATTACTGACCAGAAGAGAAAATAATTGTTCTATAAAAGGTGCAAATGCTTTAATCCAAATAGATGTCCTAGTAGGACAATTAGTTTATTATATAGCAAATGAGTTTAGAACATGTTAGAAGCATGATAAAACTATTAGTTCCAAATTAAAAAATCATTAAAAGAGAAGGAACAAGTGAATAAAATGATCTTATTGAAAAGACAAATACTATTGAAGTGATTTAAGACATAATTAGTGACAAAATTATAGAAGAAGTTCAAGCACTTGAAATTTGTGGAAATAAATAGATCTCAATTAATTATGCCTCTAATGTGAAAGAAGGAACCAAGAGGGAAATAGCTATCGACAAATTTTTTTGTATAATGCAGCACTCAATATTATGAAAGATAACAAGGATCTTCAATTTATATTTAGAAAATAATAATATATAATTATTGGTTAAAGAAAAAAGATTCAATTTAAACAGGAATGCAAAATTTAAACATATTTGCAAAATAAAGAAACACCTAAAAGATGTTAAGCCAATGAAACACCTAGAAGATGTGAAGTTAATAAGGTAGAAATGTAAAATTGTGCCAAGAAAGATAAGAAAATTGAAGTTGTAAATATAAAGCATGATTTGTAGCATAAAGGATATGACAAAAATTGTCATTAGTTATGAGAAATATATATTTGCATGTGGTGGATACTTTTTTGCTGGCAATATATCAAAAATTGATATGCTTTTAGTAGTTTTAGTTATATTCTATCACACATGTTGTAATCAATAATGATATTATATAAAAATCCCTAAAGGATTTAAAATGCTTGGAGCATATAATTTGAATTCCTAAGCAATGTATGCAAATAAATTATAAAGATCTTGGTATAGATTAGAGTAATCTAGATGAATGTGCTACAATCATCCTAGTGAATATTTGTTAAAAGGATATAAAAATGATCCTATCTACTCCTATATTTTTATAAAGGAACCTGAATTTGAGTTTGCTAAAGTTGTAGTATATATTAATGATTTGAACAATATTGGAACTCATGAAGAGCTTCTAAAGACAAATAAGTACTTAAAAATAGGAGTTTGAAATGAAAGATTTAAAAAAATAATAAAGTTTTGTCTTGGCCTATAGATCAAGCTTTTAAAATGATGGAATATTTGTTCATCAATCAAATAATATCGAAAAAGTCCTAAAATGATTTAATATGGATGAATCATATCCATTGAGTACTCCAATAGTTGTTCAATCACTTGATGCTGATAAGGATCATTTTTGACTTTTTGATGATAATGAAAGACTTCGTAGTCCTGAAGTACTATATCTTAGTGCAATTGATGCATTAATTATCTTGCTAATAATATAGGTCATGATATAGCTTTTTTCGTAAGTCTGCTAATAGATATTGTAACTTTGCCAAACATTTACCAGAGAAATAAAACTACAATGGACATAGGAATCCAAACGAAAGGATTTTGGCTGAACCACGTTAAAAAATCCTCTTTGCCTTTGCTATTCTTCCTTTTCTTCCTTTGCTTTTTGTATCCGTCTAATTTTTGCATCAGTTTTACACATACACACACAACTAGATTGCACTTTGAGATTTCAAGAACTATTCTCGTTAACTAAGATTTGGGCTTAACAAATTTTACCATTAACACTTTGGCACTAGAAGGAGGGCCACATCTGTATTCGGGTTGATTTATTGTATTCTAGTTAATCTCCTATGCAACTACAATAACTAGGGGAAGAACCACTAGAAGTTCGAATGACCCAGTTACCAGGCTAGAAAAATAAGTGGAATGATAGAAGGAACTAGTTCTTTTTGCAAGAAGCATTTTCGCCGAACCTACAATAAGCAACATTGCTAACTTGCCCCCCGTGGCCCACTATTAGCTTATTGTCATTGCTCTAAAAGCTAGTGAAGTGCAGGCATTACTTCAAAACCAGAAAGCCTTGGAACCATCATGAAAAAGCTAACTGAGGTAGTTAAAGTGTTAACATGAACCATGGGCTCACGAGAACAGGATAAGGTCATTGTAGCTAGGCAATTGCGTCAGGTCGCTAACTCAGCTCATTCCTCCCACTCGTGGATGATATCAAAGGCTTGCCAAACTAATGGCCATGAGAACCCACGATGTGAAAGTTCACACTGAGCTAAGAGCTTGAATAGGTCCAGCCAAGGAAATACCTTAGGTTACTATTCTCTCGACCCAATGATAGAGGAGCTATTCGAGAGGCTAAAGTGATTAGAGTAGCACCCTTAATCTCAGAATAGCCAAGAACACTATGAGGAAAGGACTCCATTTACGAGCAAGATAAAGAAGTAACCCCTTCCTCACAAACTTAATATCCCCACAATCTCACTCTACAATAGGGATAATGATCCATATGACTACCTAGATGCATTTAATGTCCAAATGGATCTCCAAACAATCAATCCTCTAGTGAAATACCATGTCTTCCCAGCTACATTGGGAGACATTCCACTAGCATAATTCAGAAGTCTCCTGTTGTGAGTATTTTTGGGATAATGCAAAATAGGTTGGTAAAGGCCCAATAGAAGACAAGTCCAATCAGAAGAGGCCTAGGTTGTCTAGAATTGGGGTCACTCAGTAAAAGCACTAGCTCACTAGTCGCGAGCTTGGGACACAAGGCTAGGCAAAGATTCCAACTCATTGAGGACGTACTCTAGCTCGCTGGTCAGAGCAAGCTACACCAGCCATCCTCTAGAAGACTCATCTTGAATTGGACTAAGGAATGAGACTAACCTCTACAACCAATAGGCCACCCAATGCGAGCCTGGGCTACCAACTAAACAACCTAATCATGGGCCAAAACTCTAGCCTAATCAGTAACTAGAGGCACATATTCCGAATCAACAATCAACCTCTAAAACTAACACATCAGGCCCCTAATAGCTCGATAGTGAAATGCCAAACATTTATTGCCCATCAAGCATTTATTGCCCAATGCAGTGGAATAGACATATTTATAATTTATCAAATTACCCTTGTAAGCCTCACCACCTCTATAAATAGGAAGAGAAACATTGTAATAGATATAGTGAAAGGCACATGTAGAAACTCTACTAAATTAGTGAAAGAGCTTGTGTACCATTACTCTACTAAAACACACAGAGAAACCACTGTATAAAAGAAAATACAAACCACCATGGATGTAGGGGTCACATTGGCTTTTGCCGAATCATGATAAAAAGCTTATGGTGTTCATTGTTCCTCCTTTCTCTCATTCTTCTACTTGCTCATATACGCACTTGCAACTTATAGTTTAGGGTGTTGATGGGTTTTTGCCATCGACATTTTGGCACTAGAGGAAGGGCCCAAACCTCTAACCTTTGTGGTTACTTTGAGCCTTCATTCTTTCTCTCTTTGGTTTATTGTTTAGCTATAATAGTAAAGGGAAACACCACTAAAAGCACAAACGCTACCACTGGCCAATGTGAAGTTCATGTACAACAACAATGGGAAACATTACAAGTTGGAGGATCAGTCCTCCCAGTGGAAGGCACCTTTGTTGCTACTACAACTAGTGCTACCATTGGCATGGCACCTTTCACTCCATATCAACCTATTGCTTTTGGGACAAAGGGAGTTCCAACTGGGCACCAGCATAAAGAGGCACTTGAAAACACTATGAGAGGGCTAGCCAACATGGTGAGAATGTTGGCTCAAGCACAAGCCCAGGGTGCTCAATGACCCAACAACCTGGGGCCCAACAAGAGAGGCTTGTTAGAGAAAAGCATCAACAAGCTGACTTTATTCATTCGTCAAACATGCGATCGAGATCAAAGGCCTGTTAAGCTCAAAAGGATGATGATAGGAGTGATCAGTGACATAAGAGCTCACGTTGAGAAGAAGATATGTATAGGACCCATATGGACATAGGTTGAATCGCTACTCTCCAAGTCATGAGCTTAGTAGAAAGCATAGGACCTCGGATCGCCACTCCCATAATTGGAAGGATAACAGGAGTTATCGTACCACTAGTCGTTGGTCTAAAACTCAGGGCCCTAAAATCAAAGAGCTACTTCAGAGGTTGTAGTGGCTAAAGAAGTGACCTGCAGTTCAGAGTAGTCAGGATCGCTACAAGAAGAGGACACCTTTCATTGAGGAGATTAAGACCAAGCCTTTTCCTTGCAGGTTTCAAATCCCAAACATCTTATAATACAATGGGGGATAGTGACCCATACAACCACTTGGATACATTTAATGTCCAAATGGATCTCTAAATCACCAATTTGATAGTCAAATGCCACATTTTCCCTACCACCCTCGGGGAGGAATCTCCCTCCTCATAACATTTATAGTTGGGAAGAATGCCAAATAAGATTCCTTAGCCAAAACAAGGCATTAAAAAGGTAGCTTGCACCATCTTGTTACCTTATGATAGTCTTCCAACAAAAAGGCGAATTGCTGAAGGATTACATTATGTGGTTTAGAGGCAAAGTCAGCAACGTGGAAAATCCTTTAGATGAGAGCATCCTCACCACCATTTCAGTTGGACTTCGCAAGGATGGTAAGCTATACGAGAGTATATACAAGTCCCTGGTAAGAGACCTAGGTGAGTTCTATAAGCGAGCAGCAAAGGAGATTTGGTGGGAGGAGACCTTCAGCTCAAAAAAAGCTTTGTTAGAAAGATGAGGCAAGTAGCTCCAATCAGAGCAGAAAGAAGAATAATAGTGGGAGTAGTAGAGAAGATAAAAAGGGTGGTTTTGATGGCTAGGTCATGAAGAAGGCCAGGGGTAAGCAACCTCAACATAAAGGTCACTATAATAGTTACAGCATCCTATCAGACACCCTAGATAGAATTTTTGCAAAGGAAAGGGGTAACGAGGACTTTGGAAAGCCCAAACCTATAAGGGCTCCCCTCAAGCGAAGAAATAGAAATAAGTTTTGTGCTTATCACAACGAGGTGGGGAACAATATTTCAAACTACTGAGCACTCAAAGATGCCATCGAGGACCTTACCAAGAGTGGTCACTTGAGGGACTACATAGCATGACCCTTGGGAGAGTGACCTCTATAAGCTCAACCACCAACCCAGCATTAGTACTAGTAGATTCCCAAGAATGAGTAGACACCCTTGATGAGAACCATATTCACTATCCATGGTGGACCACACATTGTTGGAGCTTTGAACAGATCCCATGAGTGACATATGTAGGAAGCAGGACATGTCTTGCTTACAAGGCATGATGAGGTTAGGGGACCAGCAAAAAAGGCCAGGATGAGCTCAGATTGCATTACTTTTTCTAGCAAAGATGCACGAGGAGTACATTCATTGCACAATGATATACTGGTCATTTGAGCCAGGATCAATAATGCCGATGTGTGGAGAATCATGATTGATATGGGTAGTTTGATAAATGTGATGTATAGGCAATGCTTTGATCAAATGGGCAAAAATCTTGACTAGCTTAAGCCTTCCCTAGAACCTCTTTTTCGCTTCATTAGAGACGTGGCAGTGCCAGTAGGGTAGATTAGGCTTCCAATTACCCTTGGGGATTTGGGCCACCAAGCCACTTCCTTTGCTGATTTCCTAATCATTGACTCTCCCTTAACATATAACGTGGTGTTGGGATGACCAGTGATAAATAACCTTGATATGGTCATATCACCCAAGACACTTACCATCAAATTCCTAACCCCTAATGGAGTTAGGTGTGTACGAGGAGAACAGGAAATGGCCTAATATTGCTATAAGGATGCAATTGAAATAGGGGTAAGAGGAAAGAAGATCGATATGGTTTCTGGAGGGGAACCACAACTTGTGAGCTTAACTGGAGTCAGTTGTGCCCTGGACCCTCACAAGGTGGAGAAAGAAAAAATGATTGGCCTAATAGAAGATCTTGAGGATCTGCAGGTCAGTAAGGTAGATGCTAAAAGGTGCCTAAAGTTAGGAAAAAACTTGCGTCCAGACGTGAAAGTGTATTTGATTGGATTTCTCAAGGTGAACTTAGACGTCTTTGCTTGGAACCATGAGGACATGGTAGGGATTGATCTTGTAGTAATACCCTACAAACTTAATATCGACCCCAATCACATGCTAGTTCACCAAAAGAAAAGGCCCATGACTGTCGAGCATTATGCCACTCTGAAGAAGGAGGTGGATAAGCTTTTGGCAAATAAGTTTATCTGAGAAGCCTATTACCCCACTTGGGTAGCCAACCCTGTCCTTATAAAGAAGAAAAATGGAAAGTGAAAAACCTACATAGACTTCACTAACCTCAACAAAGCATGTCTGAAAGATAGCTTCCCTCTACCAAGAATCGATCAACTCATGGATGTGACAGCAGGGCACAAGCTCCTCAGCTTGATGGATGCTTACTCGAGATAAAATTAGATCCCCATCGCCACACAAGATGAGGAACACACCTCATTTATGATTGATTGTGGACTATATTGCTACAAAGTAATGCCTTTCAGGTTGAAAAATGTAGGGGCAACCATCAGCAGTTGGTGAACATGATGTTCAAAGAGTAGATAGGAAAGACCATGGAGGTGTACATGGATGACATATTGGTAATGTCCAAGCAGCTCACCAACCATGTCAAAGATCTGTGAGAAATGTTCGACATCCTGTGCAAATGGACAAAAAGGAAAGAGCTCGCTTTAGGATCATGACCTACCAATAATGGGTCTTGAGGTACTAGAATCAAAAAGTTTGAGCTTGAAACTATAAACCTAGCAATCTTGTTCTATGACTCATTCTCCCCGGAGCTCACAAAGCCAACAAAGAGACCCTAGGATTGAACTAGGAGAGCCCATACTTCATTAAGAAAGTTAGTGGCGATAGGGCTTATCACTTAGCGGGCATGGACAAAATAGAATACCCTCAAGCTTGGAATGTTGAGTGATGGTCCCAGTAAAAATTAAATTACAGAAAACAAATGGATCTTGCCCTTTTCTCATTGGAGTATTTGAATGCACCTTTATCTAATATTGACTTTTCTTTTAATGAGATATGAAGCAAATTGATAATCAATAAATGTGAAGATGGTCAGAGATTATGATTTAACAGTAAGACATAAATTTTTAAAGTGGTTTAACTTGAATTGAAACCACAATTCAAGTTTACTCCACTTGATCTTTCATAACCAAAAGACCTCTTTAATTAAAAAAATAAAACTATTAGGATTTACTAGGCTCCTAAAATATCAGTTTACATCAAACACAAGTAATTACATAGGCTTCTTGTTGACCTAGAAGAATTAGGATAGACTCTTTTAAACCTATACAAATTTTTAAATCCCTAAAAACCTCAAATAAAAAGAAATAGAATAAGAAGGATTGGAGAATACGATACCATTGGTTTGAGATGAAAATCTCAAACAAACTAAGATAAACTTAATTGATTTTTGATCCAAAACTCTTGAACAAATATGAAAATTTTGATAAGGTAAAGAGAAAACGTGTTTAGCTCCTCTTATTACAAGTTTTTGCACTTGAATGTGAAGAAAAATTGTGAAAAATCATTTAAATAGAGAAGATGGTTAGGCTACTCTAACTGCTGTAACCATCTGTAATAGAATAACGAATTTTTAGTTATTGCACCAATTGTAACATCAATTTAGGATGGTTACAACTAACTAATCAGTGTAGTAATCGAAGTGTGGTCTATTATAAGTATAGTTATAATCAATTACTACATGAAAGTAGATTATTTTCCTAACTTTGGGTAAAACAACTTTTTAAATCTGTATTTCCTAAATCGATTGCAACTTCGATTTTAATATGAAATTTTCATAAGCTCTTCAATGCATCGATGTACAAATCGATTCATAAAGTAAAATAGTTTTATAATTTTCTTCAGGTGGTTTAAAGACTAACTCATTGTTTAGTTAAAATATTTGGATCAAATATTATTTCAACTCATTCATAAAATCCTAAAACTAATCTTGGATTTCTTGAATCATTTTTCTTTGAACCTACAAAACAAATCAAAAAGACTAAAATATTGTTAGATAAAATTGTTTTTCAACAACAAAACCAAGAAAAATATGTAGCTAGAGCAATTTAGGCTTTCAATCTCCCCCTTTTTGATGTTGATAAATAATTTTAGATGTAGCTAGAGTAATTAGGAAATCATTTAAAATAAAGCTTTATGTTTTTTCTCCCCCTTTTGAAACATAAAAAAAATATAAAGTATAGGAAGTAGAAAATAAAATTTAAAATTCATTACTCCCCCTAAATTTATGAATATTTTTGTGTTTGCATCAATTATGAAATCGATTTCTTTAGATAAAATGATTATATATAAACATTGAAAATTTTTCTAAATCAATGTCAAAATTAATTAGAGTGTCAAATTTTTAATATAGAAATCGATGTGTTAATTAATTTGAGTACACCAAAATAATAAAAATTGATGTTAACTTTTATTTAATGTGTAAAATAAGTTTTTTTTTTATATATGAATGAACTATCTAGACTTGTACCTTAATCTTTGAATTCATATACCTAAAAAACAAACTTAAGAAACTCTTATGCTTAAGTTAGATTTTGCATTAAAAAGTCAAATACAACTAATCAAATAAAAATTTAATAAAAATCAAATAAGAATCATATACCAGTAAATAATTGAAAGTATCTAATTTTGTTCAATTTCTTCAGGGTTTATCATTCTGATTTCTCTCTTAATGAATATAAATCTCTTTTCATCTAAAGACTTAGTAAAAATATTTATTAATTAAAAGTTTGTTTGAACAAAATCTATTGAAATGTCTCCCCTTTAAACATGATCTCTCAAAAAGTGGTGTCTTATTTGAATACGCTTAGTTCTAGAATGCATTACAGGATTTTTTGTTATGTTTATTGCATTTGTGTTGTCACAAAATATTGGAATTTTCTAAAACTTTAATCCATAATCTGAAAGCTATTGTTTCATCTAGAGAATCTGGGCACAGCAATTTCCAGCTGCTATATATTCTACTTCAGCAATAGATAAAGCAACACAACTTTGCTTTTTACATGACCATGAAACTAACGAATGCACAATAAATTGACAAACACCACAAGTATTCTTCCTATCTGTTTTACTTTGTACTAATCTATGTCAAAATATCCTAATAAACTACAAGTATCTGACTTATGATACCAAAGTCCTAAATTTTTAGTTCCTACCAGATATCTAAAAATTATTTTAAGTGTTGATGGATGCAATTCCTTAGGATTAGTTTGATATCTTGCACATACACAAACACTAAACATGATGTAAGGTCTACTAGTAGTTAAGTATAACAAACTACCTATCATACCTCTAAATAGTGTACAATCTACACTTTTACCATTTGGATCATTATCTAATTTTAGAGAAGGACTTATAAGAGTTCCTATAGGTTTACATTTATCATACTGAAATTTCTTCAATAATTCAACAATGTATTTAGTTTGATATAAGAAAATACGTCTAGTTGATTATTTGATTTGGAGGCTGTTAGCCTTATTCGCATATTGTTAGTCTTTTTAGTTTAGCTAACAAGATTATTTTGATATTGAAAAATAATTTTATGTTGAAAAATAATTTTACAATAAAAACCATTTTACATTGAAAAACAATTTTTATCAATTTTTCATATTATTGTTTGATATTATATTTTACTATTTGTGTTAATTTATTTTACAAGATTCAAAATATATATTCGTAATTCAAGAAGATCCAAGATTAGTCTTAGGTTTTATTTTATTTTCAATAGGATCTCTTGTAAATAAATTAAATTGATATTTAATCCAAATCTTTTTAACTAAACAATGAGGAAGAAAAATTATTTGAAGAAAATAAAATTGTACAAAACTATTTTTCACTTCATACATCAATTTATGTCTTTAAAAAACTATATACATTGATGTTCACATCAATTTGATAAAGAACAATTTTCAAAATTCCTTTAACCGAAACTTAGGAAAATTGCTTACTTTGATACAGTAATCAATGTGGAGACTGTGAAGAACAAACTACACTTTGATTACCACACTGATTAATTAGTTATAACCACCTATAATCGATGCAATAATCGATTCAGCAATTGAAAGTTAGTTATTCTGTTATAGATGGTTACAACAGTTACAACTACCTAACTTCTTTTCCTATTCAAATGATCTTTCATCATTTTTCAATATAATTCTTCACTCTTCACAGCTTAATCACAAATCAATGCAAAATCATTTGATAAAGATCTAAAACTTTTTCGCTCACTACCTCATCAATTTTTGAAGAATCTACCAAGTTTCTAGATCAAAATCTACTAAGTTTATCTTAGATAGTTTGAGATTTTCATCTCAAACATTGGTATTGTATTTCATACTTCTCTTTATTTCTATTTCTTTATTTTTAAGATTTCTAGGGATTTAGAAATCTTGTATAAATTAGCAAGAATCCGATAATCTTATGTTTTTCTTTAGGTTTAGAAAAGCCTATCCTAATTCTTCTAGGCTAGCAAGAAGCCTTTCAAATTCTCTTGGATTTGTTCTAAAACTAGCATTTAAGAGCCTAGTAATCTTGATAGTTTTTGTTTTCAATTTAAGAGGTCTTTCGGTTGAGAAAGATCAAGTGGAGTAGGCTTGAATTGTGCTTTCAATTTAAGTTAAACCACTTTAAAAATTTTGTGTCTACTAATTTTTATTCTTACCTCTCAATTGTTATTTTTTATTATTTTACATTTAATTCTATTGATCATAATCATATTTGTTGTTTGAATATTGAATCAAAATAAAATAAAAGTGTATACAAATTCTCCAATGAGAAAAGGTCAAGATCCATTTAGATTCCACATTTTTAGCTACTCTTTGGGACCTAACAGTTAGTATCAAAGCTTTGGCTCTTGATACTCCTTTGTTTGATCAAAGTATGGAATCAAACTCGCCTATTTTCCCTAATTGCCTATCTATGAACAACCCACCTTCTTTTGTTTCTGAAAATCTTAATTTTTGGGAATTTAAAATCAAGATTTTTATTGAAGTTGTAGATATTGAAATGTTAGAAATTTTAGAATTAGGTTATGAATATCCTATGATTAGTGTCAATGGAACTCTTGAACCAAAATCTAAACTTTGATGGACTAATGAAGAAGAAAGAAAACACTCTTTTGCTTCTAAATTGAAATAGATTATTGTAAGTACATTACCTGCTAATGAATTCTCAAGAATTTCAAAGTGCAAAACAACAAAAGATATTTTAGATACCCTAGAGACCACCTATGGCTGCAGATTTGAGACTAATAGCAAAAAAAAAAAAAAGAACAACATTACCTTTTGGCAAAGCATGAAAAAGCAAAGGTTGAAATGTTTCCTATTTTCTATTGCAATTCTTGTGTAAGTGATTCAGATGAGGCCAATAATTCTTATGATGAAACCTTTAATGATCTTAATAGTTCTAATGATGAATCTCATGAAGATCCTACTGAACTTTGTGTAAAAAAGCATGACGCATTGTTTAGGATACAAGAAGAATTAAAGAAAGTTAACAAGGAGCTAGAACAATTGAAAATTAGGAATGAGGGTTTGCTGAAAAGGGTTTAGTAGACTAAAAAAGAAAATGCTAATTTAAACATCATACTTGAGAAATTTGTTAGTGAAAATAATGCCTATAAGTACTGTGAATCCTATAAGCGTGAAATAGAGAAATTGAACAAAAATTTACAAGGATTTTCAGACAGCAATGCAAAATTGAACAATGTGCTAGACAGTCGAAAAGAATTTCAAAGTAAAAGTGGTATAGGATTTAAGTAATGTAAAAAAAAGAGATCAAACATGAATTCTAGATAGATTACCTGCTATTATTGTAATCATAAAGGCCACCATATCATATATTGTCCATAAGAAAATGGAACATATGTGTTGAAACCCAATGAAAACCTTGTTTGGTTATCTAAGGTGTATTTGTCTAATTCAAATGCTACTACAGTAAGGTTTAACAAGAATTCTGCTTCTAACACTAACAAGTTTGGACCCAAATCCTACTGGGTACCAACTGTTGATAGTGTTTTTTGGCTGACAAAAAAGGCTCAAATGAAGGGGGCCCAATCCACCAAAAAGAAGCTCTCTTCAGTAGAAGCCAGCTAAATGCGCAGATCGAGGAAGAGACAAGAGCAGGGGGCTGACTGCAAGAGCCAAATGGTAGACTTAGCCTTTTGTGTATAGGCTCTGTGTAATAAAATGAGAAGAGAGGGGCTCATTTTGAGAGGGCAGTCTGGGGAAAAGTAGAGAGAACTCAATAGTGAGAGGAGAGAGCTCTGAGGGTGAGGAGCCATGGAGCTCACTAGAGGGCATCTCTTGTATAACTGTGTACACAGCAAGCATTTCTCAACAATAATACGCTACCGTGGACGTAGGGGTCCGAAGAAGGACTTTGGCCAAACCACATTAAAAAACTACGTTGTCTGCTGCATATTCTTTTTCTTCTCTCTCTGTTTTAACATCAGATTGTAGGATAGGAGTCCACCGAATCCCTTCCTGTTGGCTGAAGTTCGGGTCCTCCATATGAATTGAATTTCGACGTCAACATTTGGCGCTGTCTGCGGGGACTCCACCTGCATCTAAGCTGATTTTAATCTGATCAAATCTCACCATTACTGGAAGCTGTAATGACAACAGTAACAGTATTCGAATAGCCTTCAGCGCCACCTAACTTCCAGTGACTTAAATCTGAGATGGCATATATGGAAACTCCTGGACGTTCAAGCACACCCTCATTCCTTGAAGTTGAAACG